>JAYRCB010000320.1:1964257-2104621 GCA_036026315.1 Trachelus stipa | reverse complement strand
AGGTAGGAAACATAAATTTTTGCTGATTGGAACGCTATCTCTATATCAGGCCGAGAACTTTTCACCTTGCCCTCGTAGCTGCCTGCAAGAAAGCAAACAGTCAGACACGATGTAAGGTATACTGGATTATTGTACCTACTTATTTAACGTATTCTGTACTGCCTACCTACAGGCGTCTTTATATAATCGTACAAGGTATATGGTAAGGATAATAAGTAATACAAGCTCGTCAACTTCCGAATAGTTGTATGATCCTTTGTAAATACGTCGAAAAATACATTCATATAATATGATATACGTTCTACTTCAATTCGTGCAAGTATATAATTGTATTATGCGTATATTTCACGACGGGAACCGAACGAAGTACTTTTTCATTGAATGACAAGAAATTTTATTTGTAGGCACCAGCATAAATCTATTGGATCTACATCCTTGCAAGATACACTATTCCGAACAACGTTTCAGTTATTTTACGTAGTATGTGTGCATCAAACTCGAACTTGTCTAAAAAACAGTAACAGAGAAAATTACTTCGTTTGACTCGTTTGACAGATATGATATATGAAACGCTAAATGATAGTATATGTAAGAATGACGACATTATGTATAGATAATTAGTTATTTACAAGTTTTATTGTTGCCATTACTATGTCCTGGTTCATTCCAGATCATTTTCCATTTTAGCCAATTACCAATTATTACGAATACCTCATGTCACGCTTTTCTTTTCCTTCTTTATCTACGCTGGAAGACTAGATTAGAACATTCTAAGCCCTAACGGGCTCTAATTAACTCCTGTTTATTAAATATTACAAAGTTACAATTTAACCGCGCTTCGACGAATAATACTTCTTTAACATTTCTATTATAATGCCCTCCATCTGTATAGCATGATTGGCACCATTGGTTAATTATAATTTCCGTTAATAAAAATCATTATCGACACGATAAAGTGAACGATTGTTAATAGAATTTTTTATATCTTTTCGCTTGTAGACTAAAATTACATCATTACCAGTACAATGTCATTTGAGTCTTTTGATGAAGCGTTCACAAAATTGTGAAGAATGCCAAATTGTCACCTTTTTTTTCGGTTCACGATACGTAGTTTACTTAGGTCTTTTTTTAGACGACATAAATGAATAATCCTCGCAAAGT
Organism: Trachelus stipa; assembly: GCA_036026315.1. Taxonomy (NCBI): domain Eukaryota; kingdom Metazoa; phylum Arthropoda; class Insecta; order Hymenoptera; family Cephidae; genus Trachelus; species Trachelus stipa. The sequence continues at coordinate 2,103,460 of JAYRCB010000320.1, read as the reverse complement.
CAAAAACAAGAGCAATAAATCTGTACTACATGTTTAATCACTGTAACGATACAGTGGAATTTAAAGAAAAGAAAAAAAAGTTACAAATCAGAACTGTACAATATCAAAACATAAAAAGACGTATCATACTTGGTCTTTCCAGTAAATTTCCCTTTATACCGTTAATCAATTTCGGTGACAAACATCTGCTGATATGCAATAAAACATGATTTCCAAAAATACATTTGTGTATCCACACATGCTTACAAGATACGTGGATACTTAATAACTCAACGAAATGGATGTGAATATTCGTCAGTGCAAGATGTTCTCAAAGAACCGTCAAATAGAAGAATTCCTAAGAACCATCCGCTGCCCTTTAAACCACACAGTAGTGGCTTTGCCCAAATTATGAACAAGAATTTGTTCCTTTCAAACGCCATGATCAAATTCATGATATCCCTCAGCACCAGTAAACACAACGTCCACCCAGACCCTCATGGCTTCTGGGCTCGGTGCCATAAGATGATAGAGTCTTGCTGATGTTTTAATGATGAACGTGAGCGAAGGTTGCGGCGATCGAACAGTGTTCATATGATCCACATAGACTTCCTCGATAGACTGCAAAGTAAACGAATGATTCAATCAACCATAAAGCAGAGTATGATTTACGTAAAGCATTTCTCCCTGCAATTCAAAATTAATACTAAAATTTACACTTGATATATGTACCTGGAAGTATATGACGCCACGCGCCTTTCTCGTGGTATTATCACTATAATACGATAATGTCTTTCTCTTCCTGTCAAAAACAAACCAACGTTTATTCCAGTGATGAAACTTCTTGCTCATCTTCGACAAGTAACCACAGCAGCTGGTCGTGTCGACTGTAACATCATGAATCAGGGGCAACTGATGTCCAGCTGTCTCAATATGATGTCGTAGGTCCAACGACTCCGATTTTATTGGAAGATATCGCGTGAGTGGCCTCTGCACATATAAAATAATTCTAACAAATGAATTGTACGGCTTCGATGTATTTTAATGTAATCAAAATAACAAGTAGCATACAAACCTGTAGTTTTGCCTTTTCTCGATGTTTTATTGGCTGTAGTGGTCCAAGGGTGTCTAGCTCACTGGAAGTTTGTGAAAGGGGACGACTTCCGTTTCCGTCTACGATACCACCACTGTTGTTGCTAAGTCTTTCGCCTTCCATGGAACTTCTGTGATTATCTCTGGTCTGTGGAAATAAATCAAGATACGTTAATAGGAATTCACATAAGAAACGAGGTGACAGTTTTAGTCGCTACAACCGAGATTAGTCCTCAAAGAGGATTTCAGTCATGGAAATTTAAAAAATGTCTACGACACAACGGAAGTGCACGAGCTTCCTGAGTCTAATGTTATTTATAAATATCCGAGTGTACTTTTTGATTTTGGTACTATCTCGCCTGCCGCCGTTCGAGAAACAAATATTGTGTTAGGCGACAACTGGCTTCCTTCCCCCTGCATTCGAAGGCCCATTCGGTAAATTACGCCTCTCAAAATAGTCACCATCGAGAAGGCAGTGGAGAATGACGTTTACGAGACGTAAACTAGGATGACTCCACTACTACCCAGTAAACACCTCCTTGTTCGTGGATAAAATTCATAAAATTCCAACTCGCTTTAAATTGCAGGCGTGGCAACGATCACGTGTGTAGATACGACGCTACTCTACAATTCCTTGGTCCAGTCCTAAGTGGAATTTTCATTTAGCGACTGTAGCATTAAAGAGAATTGACTTCTTAAGGGTTATAATAAATTTCGCTTCTTTTACGTAATTGACCGTTAAGACCAAGAGCAGTAGGTCTAACGAGGTTCATTAGATTAATGAAATAAAACAAGTAAAACTTTCAGAACTAACCGCACTGCATAAGTACGGTACAGTGCATAAGTGCAGTGTAGAATTAATACTTTGCTGCATGAGTGCATTTTATATGATACAGTAACACACGAGAGTACCGTCAATCGATACCTGCTATCAAGAAAAATTCATATCGTGAAAGCTACCGTCTATGATGCAACAGAATTGATTCTACCGGTTTCATCAATCGCAAGGCTTATCTAATCTTCCATTGGGTTACTATCTACGGTTTGAAGATCCTAGGAATTCCGACTCACGGAAATTCGAACTCTCTCTGTGTCTTGCTACGCAACCGATTTATTGTTGTTCCCGGGATATATTTTTAGGCAAGAATTTCAATGGCAGAGACACCCTCTTCTTCTGTATAATTTATTTAAACATTTCTCTTTTTTTCTAGCATAATTCAAAACTCTTTCATGTTTCACGACAAGGGTTTGTGTGAGTCTTATGTCGCCAATTCTTTTACGATGAAAATTGCCCAACCCACACGACGCATGGGCTATTTATCGATTACGATAGAGCTTCGTTAGTTTGTGGCTTCTGGTGTATTTTAATGCGCATCACACTTTGAGAAAAGCTCGTAAACCAGTGTACTAAAAAAAACTTTGTGATCTTGGACTGTCACCAATTGTTGTGTCTTTGATTACAGTTTATAATAAAACCCGAAGGATTCAAAGACAGATACGTTGCTGGTGCTGTATTCACTGGAATCAGTAACAGTGGCAAATGTTCCCACATGTGCCGAAATGTATTTTCCCTGCCAAATTGTAAATGCGTGTCAGAATTTGTTTTTTATTCCGAAATTTACAAGTCGTCAGTCACGAAGAAAAAGAAAAAAGATTTCAGTCACACCTGGATCGAGTCAAACACGTGGTTTGAATTTGTGTAATCGTTTTATAATCGGTCACCATATTTCAGATGAATTATACCCTTTTCTCTACATTTGTTATTTCAACGGATTAATTTTTTTTTCCCCAAAATATATGGCTTCAACGGATCCACGAATAAGATGTCTGGACCATGTGACTTCTTTGCACTGAAACTCATACAAAGATGGCACCTCGGAAAAAAATATTACTATTGGACAGATCATAATTCTGTATACTTAGTATATTACGACTAGTTTCTAGATGAAAAATTATTTTCTTCAAGCGATTCTATAGCACAGCTCGGTATTGCTAATCTTATTCGGTATATTTTGAATCTATTGCAAAATAGAAAATTAGCATAACAATATAATTAACAATATGATTAATAAAATACTTGGTTACTAGTTTCCATATCGAGAAGCATTCTTTTGAAATACTTCTACAGTACTGTTTAATATTACTAATCTTATTTAATACATCTGGAGTCTATCGAAAAATATAAAAATAGCATGGTAATTCGATAAACAATATACAATTAAAAGAAAAAGCCATATTGAACAATCGACAAGACTTACGCGTCGTTTCCTAACGTGCTTCTTTCTAGATCCCATCATATAATTCATCCACATCAGTGACATAAACGGTGCAAATAGTGCACCAACAAAAATTATTGACTCAAATATTAGATTTTCCACTAAGATAAATTTAAATAAAAATCGAGTTAAAGTTTCGCTTAAACGGCACACCCTCTTGTTAACAATCGATATCACCGTAAAATAATTACACTTGCGATAACGACTCCTTCTCACGAACAGAAATACACCCTTGAAATGAATCAAGTATTAGAACCAACTGTAGGCTCTCCAACTCTAAAACTATTCTAACCAACTCTCAAAACTATTCAATGTTAAATCCTTGGTGTCATAGTAAGAACTGAAGTTTCGGTGGTCTGGCCTACCATATTATTCACTAAACTCACCGTCCCCCACCTCGTTGTTTCTCGCAGAAAACGGCCCCCGCAAACACAACGATCCCATTCATAAGGGGAAGGTAGGAGACCACTTAGAAAATAGCTCATACTCTATATCAATATACATACAGTTACTCATCGGTAAATGGGGAAAACATAAGACCCTTGTAGTTAGGGCAATATTCAACGTAGCGATGAAATAGCACGGAAGCCCCAATATATTTAAAGGGCTCTGACGATCATTGAAAATTGAATGAGCACTTTGCGTGATCCATGGACATTTTCACCCTGATTCTGATTCTGAGAAGGATTTTTTAAACACGCAAAACCTGTATCAGCGTTCATTGTTTATTAGGGCAAAGAGTATCAGCAGCATGTAACCAGGGCATATTGTGCACATCCATAGTGACATAGTTTACTAGGAGAACAAGTCTCTTGTTAGGTGATCTGCATGGCACGTGTGACGTGCATCCAGACCCAGATGGGAGCCAGTTGCGAAAAGACATGCACAATGACGAAAACGTGTGCCCTAGAATGTAGATACTTGCGAAATTGGTTGCATCGTACTATTATATCCGGCGCCAAAATTGCGGATTCCATCGTGAAAGTCGAATGGCACGCGAAGAGTGTACAATAAAAATTTTCGCTTATACGCAAATACGTGAGAGAATAGAAAGTATGGAGAAGGATAAGAATTTATATCCTCAAGTACCAAAGCGAGATATCAATGAATTGCAAAGTCCGATATTGAAGTCTGTGAAGGACTTCACGTTTGCGGAAATCAAAATAGCTGTTAGATTATCGAAAAAATGATTTTTTAAATATCTTTTTAATTCGTCTGGAGAGATAAAATAGAACGCGATCGGTTATTTATAATGGTACAATTTTTAAAAAATAAAATTCAATTTTGTTCTCACTTTATTCAAATTGGCCATCTTTTTTTTTAAAGAAAATTATTGCCTCTTTTTATCAGCCTTAATCTGGCTCTCCTTCCTTATTTTAACGAGATGACTAACGTGCGTGTTTTGACAAAAATCAAAAATTGCCATTTCACGCCCAATACGATTCTCAGAAATAATAAACAGACGTGAGTGTGCGAGCGACGTAAGCTTTTAAAGCACACGTCACCTCAAAAGATCAATCCCGTTGTGCAAATGTGACGTCGGCTGTTGGGGTATGCGATGTTTCCTAACATCAGAGTCCCCGTCAATCCTCAACAACTGCATACAACTGTTAGCCGCATCTAAATAGTACAGATTTATGCGAGAAGTTAACGTACTTGATGCGTCTAACGTAGCACATCGATGTCAAGGGTAACAAGAAAATTCTTAAGTTACGAATTTTCGATTTCGACAGAGGTAACCGTGAGCCTCCTAAGCCACGGTAAATCATGCGGCGTCGCCGGAACGAAGTTACTGAATCGTCAAGTACACACGTCTTCCACAGCCGTGAAATTAACTTGGAATGCCATTTGCGCATTGCAAACAAATAAAGAACAGGTAATCGCTATATTACCGAAGAAACCCAGTGTTAATTAGCGTGAAACCTCTTGAGTCTAAGATCCCTTTTATCATTCCTGCTCGTTTGTTAAGTCCCTAAAGATGAATTTCCCTAATACAAATTAATAAAATCATATTTCAATTTCAATACTATAAATTTCCACTGAATTATTCATGTATTACACGAAAAATTTTATAATACTTAAAACCAAATAATTTTATCATTCCGTCATACTTTTTACGAAGATAATTACAGTATCTATGTAACGTGTTACGAAATTTTTGAAAAATTATCTATCGTACTTCGAAATGGCGGATATTTCTGCTTGGACAAAATTAGTTGGAATTTGATCACGGTCACTGATAATACATTCCTTGAACGGAATTTCGACACTGATATCATTTTTCGGTAAACGCTCGTATCAATGAGACGTGAGCGTCCGTAGATTTTGAACATGGAAAAATTGAACAACTTTTTTTTTTCTTAAGCAGTTTTGCTCATCTTCATCGAATGTTTCTCCTTTGTTTTTCGGATATTGCTTACGTAACGGCAGACAGACGGTTTTAAAATATTTCCAGAGGAGTTTCGGATTCCCCAGGGGAGATGAATCCGAGTGAAATGCCTTGGAACAGGTGCGTGGTGGAAGTGCCTTCACCCGAAATAGATCTTCACCTAGTCTTTGGCCAATAATAAGATATTCAAAAGCGTAGGTCTACGTGCAAACCACACACTTTTTTTTTAATATCACAAATGCGAGTTGCATGACTGATCGTAGGTATCACTTTTCTGTCTGCGATGAATGATTGTAATATTTTATTTTTTCACTTTACTGAAAGTGCTGGGGTAGCTTTGCTTCAATGGTTTGCGTAAAAACAGAAAAGAAGTGGTTGTAGTTTTCAAGTTCTCAAGGTTGGTAAGATTGTTTAAGAAAATCTTCACAACATACGGACATACAGACATAACAAACGGAAGAGGTCGGACGTCGCGACGCTTCAAAAGTCTAGGACAGCCAAGCGCCGAAAACTTGTTCCTTGAGGTAAATGATACCGATGTTGCAACGAACGATAGTCCGTATCGCTATAATAATCCACGCATGTGCTTTGGGCACAAAATCAAAACAGCAGCTGTTAAAGATTCTTGAAGTTCGGCACTTCGCACGCACTATCAATCATCTAGTGAAAAAAATTTTTTGACTACGTCGACTCTTGATCCTCAGTATCTTGTTTTTGAGATTGCTCCTTTAGAAAGAAAAAAAAGAAATCAACTTAGTTCTCTTTAATTCCTTGTTTTCTTTACGTTCTTCAAACTCTAAGCGATCTCTGTTTAACAACGGATGTGGCTTTGCTTTATTTATACTTGGCCAAATAACACTGGTCTCGAAAACTGAATGTACGCAAAACTGTTCGTTTGATTGGCAGGGAAGCTTTCAAATTGACTCCCACGTTGAGATCCTCAGCTTAAGCGGTTTGCATGACGAGATGCTTTTAATAGACATAGGATATACAATCTGAATCGACTGATTCTTCATCATCGACCCCAATATTCATTCATGGATGTTCAAGATTAATTGTAATGCTAAAAAATTATAAAATACGGCAACATCAATGTCATTATGAGTAATTTTCAATGGCACGACGTCACGTGTCTTTTTAGTTAACTTAGATTTTTACAAATACTCACGCTTTCATTCTGCAGGAGTGTGTACGAGTTGTTCGATGGTCCAGGACTCGATGACGTGAATTCAGAGAGCTTTCCCGGAGATAGTTTCTCGCTAGTGACAACGTCGGCACCATCACTGCTTCCGCTACCGCTGAAAATCGAACGAGCTCGTTTATTGTTTAAACTGAAAAGCGCCATTACGGTAGGAATTTCTTCAGGCCTCAGGATCGCTCGTAACTTCCAGCTTCGTAGTTACGATAAACCGTGCGAGCTCGTAAAAAGAAGAAGCTTGGAAGCGAACGTTAAAATTTGAAAAAACAGTACCGACCATGAAGAAATATCGAACGCAGCTATAGGAATTTCAGCTCAAGATAGGCCAACCATTGCACAAGTCTCTACCTCAAATATTATGCGACATAGAAATATAGAAAAAAATGAAGAATACTCCAAGATAAATTTATTCTAAATGAGAAAGTGTATTACATCTTATTCCATGAGGCTAATCTATATGCCGTCGCTTGGAAAGATCATTAGGCTACTATCAAAGCTGAATTATACTTATAACGGATAAATTATAGTAAAAAATACACAATGAAAAATGCTGCTCCTTATGGTACAGTAATTGGCAATAAATAGTGTCTGACCGGACTCACAAGTATCGACGATATAAATTGTTACTGAATCTCTCAGCAGGTTGGTAACAGTTCTCAAAGAGCCAATCCTTAGTGGTTAAGTAGCACCTATTACTCGTTATCAGAGTTATCAAACTGCAGCCTCCTATCCTGGCCTCGTTTAGAACAACCTCACCCACTTCCCTGATGTTCATTTTCACTCATTATTTCACGCACTAACTTCGCTTCCGCACGAATCACATTCGTGCTAGCCTTTGCGATAAATCTTCCTCAACCATTATATGACTTTGCTATCTTTCTCGCTCTCTCATTCACCGTCACGTGGTTTGCTCGAGTTCACACGCGAATCATTGAACAGGTTGGGCGTAATGTTCCTGTGCGACTACTATTACTCCATCGTGATACTTGCGGACTATTTCACGGACTTCACTTTTACTCTCTCACTGGGGATGTACAGTGTATTTCTGAATGCTATTAGAGTTAACTTAGCACGATAGCATATACTAGTATTGATACCATATCGCGTGATAACGCCCCTCCATTACTAATAATCATCATGGAAATTATTGAGCACTGTAATGTATTTGCGAAGACACGTAGATCAAAACCAATATCCTATACGTAGGAGGTTAAAGGTTGAGAAAAAATCATAATGGTAGCGCTGACACCGTAAGATCACTGGTTAGACTTTTGTTCATTGGTTTTAGTACTGACACTTTACTTAGGTAATGATTCAGAATGATAATAATTTTAGGGGATTGTCCATATCCGATAAGCTAAGCTTGAGGATCGATTACACAATTTATAATTTTTTAGGGATATTGTCAGATACTTTTTTTTATGATTCGTTGCATTCACTGTTTCTTTAAATATTAATATTACTGTATCCTTGTACGTAAGATCGTTCGAAAGTTTTATCATCGATTGTTAAGTTCATGGTATATGGGAGGTTCTTTAGAAATATAATAAAAGTCTGGATCTTTATAGCTGCACGTTTCGCGTAACGGTAGTACGCACGTCTATTCGCTTTACCTTTGTAGACTCTACTGACTGGTCGAGTGACAACTCTATCATTTGTATTACCGATAACTCGTTCCAACACTGCAGTGACTACGATATCCGAGGTTGTTAGTGACAGGGACAGACTAAAGTCCATTATTCACTCAAACGAACGTGTAGAGAATACATTTTGAAAACAGTTAGTTCCAGGAGAAATTTAAATTACTGATTGTAGAACGTGGTGCGATGCAATGATTCCGATAGAGAGTGCATAAATTCAATGATTCCGATAGAGAGTGAAAAAAAATTATTAATTTAGATATTTATTTATGATGTGTTTTGATAAATTGATATACCGGGTGCTCAAATTGTAGGCACGAGGGAAATTAAAGTTGCAACAGTGTCGTTAGAATTACCATTTGACACATTCCCTTGCCAATAAACTTTACTCGTAGAAACTGGCAGTCGTAAGTGATTATCTGGACAGCTGTTCTACTACGCGTTTAAGCCGTATCTTCACGTTAAATTTCAGGTAGCTTATATAGAGAAGCACGTGCGTGGTATTAATAAACTGTTTTACTCTTACCTCTCTGTTGGTCCTGTTGAATAACTGGAAGACTCTTCGCCAGACTCTACACTGTTGAAGGATGCACAATTCATTTTTCTTTCTTCCCACTGAGAGCGCACTTCGTCCTGCACCCTTCTTTTCAATTCCTCTACTCTGCGTCGTTCCTCTGAGATTACCTGACTCCCTGTAATTCATGTGAAATGTATAGATTGATGTCAATGGTGTTTTGTAATTTAACTTTCTTATTTATTTTATAATTAATATCAAAACGTCGTTACTTACCTTGTTTTGCTAAATGAAGCTGTCGATTTCTCTCAATTTCCTTGAGGGACTCGATAGTCTTCCTACCTAAGCTGCCTTGATTATTCACAATTGGCGAGTCATTCGTTACTCGGGAGATCCTATCAAAATCTTCTCTACTCGGCGATCGCTTCTCTTCCGAATTTTCGGGTGAGCTTTGAGCCAAATCTTCCAGTTCATCATCAATGGCGCGCAGTCGGCTGCGTCCCTGTATAGAGCGTTCATATAAAAACGTCAGCTGATCGATGCATCCAATTGTATAAGGGAAGCTCTACTTGCCTCTTCCAATCTTTTCATGTGACCCAGTTTCTGTCTTTCCAGAATTCTCGTATCTTTAGTGGCAGTATTATTCGCCTGGGAACGTTGAGATTCCAAGTGATTCAGCTGAGCCTTTCTGGTTTCTATTCTGGCAGAGAGTTCGCTGAGGTATCTGCAAGAAGATATCATTTAAACAAATACTTTTCTTTTTAAGCTGTTGTCTTTAAAAACTGAATGACAGCCTGATATAGAAAGCTATATAATACATACGTATACACATACCTTTGTAGTTCTTCACGAGTTGCTAGTTTACTCGCTTCTTCCTCTAGATGATGAAATTCAAGGTCCTCAAATGATTTTCTCTCAGCCTCCAGGATATCCTGCTGTGACGTCAATTTTTCAGCTAAGTCCTCGTGAACACTTTCATCCTTGCAGTTGGCCAATTCTTCTTCCAACCTGCTACAAAGTTGCTGAGCTCTTTGGACACGACGCTTAGCTTCCGCTTGTAGATTTGCCTGGGTCGAATTGTCCTCGGCCATTTCTCGCTCGAGTTCGTTTATCCTCATCTGAACTCTAATCTTTTCACTCTCATCCTGCGTAAGCTTTAAAGACTCGGATTCATATTCCGCTGACAGCAGAGCTTTTTCCAGCTCGAGCTGAAAAGGAAGATAACACATCAGACATCACGTATGATTGCACAGCATCCGCTTGGATAATGATTACAGATGTCACGACATGCGTTTTCTTCATCCATTAGATTTTTTTAAAGATAAACGGGGATTACTTTTACATTATATCTTGTTTCGGGTCCAAGATCACTATTAAATCTTCTCAATAGTACTGACACAGCTTTGCGTAAAGTTTTGGCCATTATAGAGACCACTGTTTTTATCACGTATGTACACCTAATTCACATCCTGTGTGATCAGTAATTCGAGCATGACTATTGCTGGACTATAATCAACGCACTATCAATGAACTTTAAACGATCTAGTGATTCATTGAGTCTTAGAATTAGTAAAATTGTTTAATATCGTGTGAGCCAGAACTTATCGCTTCGAAGTGTAAGAGAAAACTGAATGTAAAGTTACATCGAATCGGATGTTCGGACAGCAAATGCCGGGATGGACTTATCTGGCCACAAAATGTAGGGTTTAACAAATATTTGCTTGTTGAGAAGTTTACTGCGAAATGAACGGGAAGTGATGTAATCCATTTATCGCGTTGATTATCCGAGGGAATATAGCTCTACATCGTATTTAAAATACTTTACGCATTATTTCTAAAAATATATAATTCGTCACTTAGTAGCTACATGCATGATTGGTGGCGCAATTCAGTCTACATTCCGGAGTAAACAATATATTCATCATGAACTCCTCAAAGAACTCACTAAGAACTGTCAACATTCAAGAAATAAGATTATTAATAATTTTGTAGATTTATCTACCTCTCTTGTTATCTCCTCCTCTTGTATCTCGATATCTGCCACACTTCTTTTCAGTACATCCATGTTTCCAAGAATGTGAATTTTTTCATTTTGAAGGAACTCTATGTACTTTCTTCTATCCTCCTCCTCGAGTTCCTTTCGCGCTTTATCAGCCTTTGCCTCATTAGATTTGGCGTTATCCTTCTCGGAGTTGTTTCTCTTTGGCGTGACGCAAACGTCCTTCGATTTTGAGAGCATGGATAATTGTTCGATAGCTTCCAAAAGATCATCGTTTGATATGGCTAATTTATTTTCAATAACTTCGCAAGAATTGGACAGCTGGCCGTTCTTCTTTAAAGTCGCACTGTTTTGGTTGTTCTTTTGCGAAGACGATGTTAAAACCACATTTTCATACGGACTTTTGTTACCATTAAGTGGCGAAAAATTTTCATAACTGTGTCCAAAACTTTGAGATTGAATTTTCGTACCATTCAGTTGTATTTTGCCATAAGAGGATTGATCTTTTGCTTCGCTTTGTACTTGGAATCGCTGAGAATTGGTCTCCCCGTTGAATCTTACATTTTCGTAATTGGACGGATGAGCTTGAGTAATTGAATTCGAAAAACTATGGTCCCCATCGCCATGACTGTTTGGCCATTTAATTGTCTGATTGTTATTTGGTGTACTCGGCTGCAAATTCTCTTGAACATGCGACGCATCGTGAATCTCGTTCTGTCGAAAATTACCGTGGATTCTGTTATTATTTGGCGAATCTCCATTTTGAAGAATCATCCTGGAATTTTCTAGACTAACGTTCTCATAAGCTCCACTATTATTCTCCTTGGTAGATTCGAATGAAAATTGTGGTTGATTTTTGGACGGGCTCTTTGGACTGTCAAACGGCGAATTGTAGCCTGGTCGTTTTTCACGTGGAAGCGATCCATTGGTCTTGATTCTGAAATAAAGTAACAAAATTTATTATCAAAGCTTAATGCACAAACGTTGAAATCTATTTTAATTTCCTTATGCTAACCTGTTCGGCTGTCTTGGTTTCTCCATAGTACTTTGTTTCTCGTATTCGGCGCACATTGCCAAAATTTCCTCAAGTCTCATTTTCTCTTGTCTTTCAACTTCCTGCTCCCTAAGTCTTTCCTCTTGCGCAAGCTTCCTCTTATTCTCGGCTTCCTTTCTTTTGTGCTCGGCGTCAGCCTGTCTCTCTCTAAGTTCCTCGATAGAACATCCACTTCCGGTACTAGGAGTCGGACTCTTAACACGTGCGTAAGAACGTTTCTGTTCACTGTACTTTGGATTTCGATTGAATGCAGGACTCGGCGGCTGAATTCTCCTAACGTTATGATTAGAGCCAAAGTTTTGAGATGAATTTTGTCCAAGACCATTCATCGACAATTCATTCATATTCGTATTAGAACCACGATTACATAGATTCGGATTCGATCCGAACTTATCAACTTGTACATATTCAGTTGTGGTCTTTGCGACAATTAAACTTTGACTCATATCAAATTCACGGCCAAATTTGTCGTACTCGTTGGATTTTTGGCAAATCATACTGCGCGACATAAGATCAAAATTCTGAGAGTGCTTTGGAACTATCATACTCTGTGACATAAAATTCTCATTATTGTTCTCGTGATAGTGTGGATTGTACGTTTTAAGATAAGTATTGGCAGTGGAGTACATTTGAATTTGATTATAATTAGGCGTAGACGTCTGCATGATATTCGGAGTGTTTGATCGGCTCGGTGTCTTAATGTGTTCGATTTTCTGTCTGTTATCACTGGAATAATGGTAACTCTGTTCATATGGCAAGTTCGGCGTATTGGAACGGCTTCTATCCAGATTCAACAAATTGTGATAAGGCATGACGTTATTCTTGGAGAGTGAGGCCAAGCTCGACGATCTCGAATGACCAAGAATCTGGTCAGCTGGTACATTAGCCGTGCCACTGCCAGCAGGAAAAACTTTTGGAGACACGCAATTTCGATTTTGTCTAGCGAGCATCTCGAATTTCGTTAATTTCCCAAGGAAGCCTTCGTCATCGGAGCAGGAGGAATTTCTTGGTGATTTTCTTGGCGCGACTGGTGGTTTCCTCTCCAGATGATTATCCAGGTTGTCAGCTAGAGAAAAGCTAATCGGTGCCATGGATATCCTTGAATTAGGCATGACAGACTTCAGTTGTTTAGCTTCAGCTGGATGATTGAACCTCATGTAATTGGATCGACCAATTGAAACCATACAACCTAAAAGCATAATAGACACATCAAATCAAATAATAAACACGTAAATGTTATCTTATAAAATAGTCGGTTAATGATAACATCTCACTATTGGACTTCATAGAATCCCATAAGCGACAGATCACACGATTAAGGTAATCGCAAGTCATTTAAATAATTATAACTTTATCCTCGAATCAATGTTACCTTGGGCAAGACGAATCGGCGAGTTGACTGGAATCCCATCCACACAGGTATTTCCGTTAATGGGATGAAGAGTCACCACACTGTTGTTATTCTCGATTGTACAATGAATGAGTTCCACGCCTGTGCCCGAGACTGGAATATCTGCGTCTTTGCTGGATCCTAAAGTCACTCTACCTGAACAGTACAGAATACCAGTTTAACAGATGGCTCCTTTCTTTACCTTTCTATGTACACAATTATAGGTATTTTTAAACGGCGACATGTCCCGGGCACGTTTTAATTGTGACTCGACTAATGCACGCGCTCACTAATTCCGTCCTTACGTACTTCCCACGTTTCTATGCTACGTAGATAAATCTACGCGTACGAATATTTACATTCAAATACCACCAGTCGTAACGATCATACTCAAATTGAATTCTAAACCATTGTTAGTCTTTGTCACTGGTTAATGGCCGATCATTCGTATATTAAAACGACACCGATCTGTCGGATTTCGTGCGTACACGTAACCCACTGAAAAATGAGTTGCAACGTAATTTTACGCCGAATAAACATCTCTCCAACGAATAGACTATTACGGTTGCACCGTAGGAAGTGAACTTTTATACGATCTACCTACTCGGACTTGTAGGCGTCTCGTTAAAGGAAGCCTGAGAGCCATAAAGCTTTTGTGGTCAATCAAGGAACCAAAGTCGCTGCCAAGAGTAATTAATGAAATTTGCACAAGACACGTTCGACATTCGCGGAATTGAGTGTCCTTGAGTTGAATTATTAGCAGTTCGGCATAATGGGGGAAGGGGGGGGGGGGGAGACGAAAAAACTTTCTACCCATGAAAAAAAAAGGTTCTAACTAATGGTACAAAGTTAATCGATCCCATTATCGGTCGTTTTGAATCTTGGACAAAGTCCAGGGTGCGCCGGTACCATTTTGATTTCCTGATTGTTCACGAGCAATTTCGTGGTCGACAACTATAATTAGGTTCAAGTTATTCTAGTTGGACTGTTAGGCTGCTTCTTGAGAGCTGCGCATGAACTTTGGTGATATTATTATTATGTAAAATCAAGAATAAGTCGTAAGTCGCTTTAAGGTATAACAGACTGGATTGCAGTTTTAAAAATTTTTTTTCTTTTTATTCGAATAGGCCTCGTTTCATCTATGTTTCTGAATACGTTGGGCCTACGGCATATAATCCGTGGTCACCATTCCAAGCGGCACTAAATGTATTTCGTAGGGTATTTCTACAAAGGACCGAGTTTATATATAGTTTTGGCGCGACGTTCCTCAGGCCATTTTGTGTCTTTTTGGAAATGCGTCTGCCTCCACGTCCAAAATATCAACGCAAAGACGGCTCTGCGCTTCTAGTCGACAGCTGTCAAACTTAACTGCTCCAAGTCAGTGAGAAGAATTGGAAGAGTAATAGTTTCTCACTTTTCATATCACGGGTGATCGCGTGGGATCTGAAAATATACGAATTTCCATAAAACCGATTCGAAAAAAAATCTCAAATATCAAAATCTCGCATTTGATCGTTTAAAAAAAATTAGTTTAACCGATTTGATATCATGGAATAAAAATATTTTTATCTTTGACGCATCGTACACGTACGAAGACAGTGTATTGAATTGAGCATCACTGATGTCATTTTGACGCACGACTCGTCCCGTGTCCGCTTAAGATTTGATACTCGCGTTAAAAAATAAAAAATCTTAAGAATTTTTTAAGTCTGTTTCGCAGCTGCATAATCAGATAATTGCATCATGTCTTTATTATAGCAAGCGCTGCGTAGCTCGTAAGTCAGGAAACAAAGAAGGCACGAGAAAGATGTTGAATAAATAGGACCGGGACACGGTGCAATTTCAGGATTAGAACACGGGTGATCTTTTAGTACGTATCATTAGCTTGTAATAGCTACTTCCTGTTCGCTGATACACGACACGAGTATAAAGAGTCGGCAAATTCAGGCCAGTTTCCTCGCCTATTAATAACGCCAGCTCTACCGGCAACAACTCAAAAGTGATTAATACTGAAAGAAAAATCTTTCATGCATCTCAGATCAGACAAATTTTTTCTCCCTCGGTCGCCATATACCTTACTAAACGTCACATCCGGCGAGTCAAGCTAAGACAAAAAAGAAACAGGTCTAAAGAACTCCCTTAATGAGTCCCAAAAAAAATCACATCCAACCCCTGCCAGGCTGCCAGAATCCAAATACAATTTGATCGTCGAACGTTTGATTTGATTGTCACGAGATTTTTGTGCAATAATTCTTTAGCGGTTCCGGCAGTTCGAGCTAAGAGAAAGTTTCACAGTGTCCGTTGGGACGTGCTATAAATTACGAGAAGCCATATACGCGTGTTAAGTGTATACACATAATGGCAGTACAGAGAGACAGGTGCAACTCGGGTGAACTCAAAGAAGTAAAACAAAGATAAAGACACTAGGGATAAAAATCCCTGAACAATGAGGTATAACGGATTCCATCGACGGAATGAAGAAAAATATGTAAAAGCTAGAAAGGTACCACTATCCTCGCATACTCGTATATACATATATCTAAGCCAGCCATAACATTCCTTTGAAAGCCATCGTAATGGACAAGCTCGAAATAAATAACGTCCTGGACTACAGATCCATTCTAAGCGCCAAGAAGGAGAATTACATTTTCACAGAGCCACGAAGATAGAACGCGTCACTCTGAAAATACATCACTTTGAGGATTGACTCATGCAATAATTTATATTGCCCGCGTCGTGCTCAACTATATATAAGTGTCGTGCGCGAAGCCAGGCTCGCTCTAGGTTACTGTCCTCTGTCCTCCGCCCGGAGTAACGCCTTACGCCATTTATACCCCATGCACCGGCAATTTATACGTGCGTATGCACCGGCTGGAAATGGCACGATGGCGTCGGATGGCGGAGAGACCAAGAAGAGGAGGGAGAGAGAGGGAGAGAAACATACAGAAGAAAAAGAGAGAATCAAAGGGACGGCTAACGGCAAGAAAAGCATAAGAGTCAAGGATAAAAAAAGAGGAAGGACACCCTGTATAGTAGCATCGAGATCCCGTCTGCGATCTGGGGATTCTTTGTGGAATAATTTACTCGGTATACACGTATAGCTACCGAGAGGCATCGTCTCTCCTGAACGATATCGTCTAGCTATGCATCTCGAATTACACGATCCGCCGTAAAACAGACAGAGACAGAAAAAAAAAGAGAAAAAAATATAGAGAGTAAAAACGCTTTAGTTACGAAGGGGATCGAACGTCGACTCCTTGAGGTACTTTTGAAACAGCTTTCATCCATCCGGTAAGTTGCGTTTACGCGGCAGCCGTACTAGCAATAAGTGTATTTTTAAAAAGGGAATCGTTCGTATTTCAACGTCGCGCACGAGACTCGTCCTACCGGCGGTATCGGCCTAAACCACTCGTCGTTCATGTCCAAAGTATCGTAAAGCCCCGGCAGTACAAGCGAACCTTGTCATCTTACAGTACCGCTCTTTTACGAGGAGCAATGTCAATTTAACGTTCAACCTACCTTCGGGCAAAGGATGTAGAGTCACTGCAGTTGACAACCGCCCGCTACCCATGGAAACAAGATGTGGCGCTTCGGTCTGAACACGCAAGGCTCGTCCAGCCTCGCGAACTTCTAGACCCGCCGTAGACATTCCTGCAAGACATAATAAAATCATGAGGTTACTAATCACCGTGAAATACAACGTAGAACCGCAATAAAGATATGATATCGATCATTCGCGTGATTCATAGATCTCGTCAACACGTTAGATCATTAATGCATCTCGTTACCGAACACGCGACTCCTTTTTTGTCATCCTACAGCTAGGACATACGAAATTATCCGTGTACGAAATTACCATGTGAGAATAAAGTAAATTGTTTAGCTCGCGGTGATAAAATGTAAAGAATATCGCACCAGGATCGATCCGATCATGTATGACGAGAGTCAATGAAAAACAGTGCAAAAAGTAACGTCAAAAACCGGTCTTCCCTGATCGGCCACGTGCATAACACGTCGAAGGTATCTTTTTCTCGCGACTTGGTCGAACATAAACCGAGTCATGGGTCACGTTGAATTACGATGACATATATACATATTTACGTATACGCAAGCCGTCTATTCGATAGGCGATCGTAATCGAGTAAGTGATAGTAAATCCTAGGAATGTAACGTGGTCGCGTGTCGATCTATAGTAAACGTAAGGATCTAGTTTGCCGGGTCTACCTATTTCCCGTGTACGTTACACAGGCGCAACGGCCTTACGCATAACTGGTGAACGCACGAAGGATGCAGGTAGGGCGGCCGGTTATTGCATCACTGTTATGTCAATGTTAGAATGAGATCTTGTAACCAATAACCCACGTGGCGTAAGTTGCCGGATAGTGTAAACCGCTGATTGAGCCGGTAAAAGGTCCTTGGCGGTGCAACAAGTCCTTATGCACTTCTCGGTTGCACTTGGCGCCACGACTGCGTCAATTTGTCCGACTGCAATACGGGCATTGTAATACCGACTACGTCGTGCGGTTTTAATTGAGAATTTCAAGCTAACGGGGAATATTAATATCGTGCATTTCAGGCAGACCGCAGATGGACCCTGCGGCGGTGCATTTCAATGCAATTAACATTGCACGGAGGACCTTTGAGGTTGTGCACGAGGAGTGCAAATTTAATGTTATAGGATCGTTATAGAGAGAGGGAAGGAGAAAGAGAAACACAAATTTATTTGATCTCGACCACAGCTCCTAGACCACAACACAGATTGGATTTTGGATTTTGGGTTTATGCAGTCACCCGATTGACACATAAAGCAGGAATTTAATCAATCAAGATGGAATTCGCCGAATTAACGCGTATCTCGATTGGCTGCCGTTGACATTGCGATCTCTAACGAAGGAAAGGATATAGAGGGCAGCACACTCTGCTGTCTTACTTTTCGCTAAAAAATGCCAAACGATTAATGTCCACTCTTGCAACAATCTCCATGCGCCACCTACGAGGACTCTCTGTGCTCGTCGTTCTTCCATTGGTAGTTCGCGGGTTTAATCGCGAGTCTTAAATTACTGGCTAATGAAATCCGAGGAGGCGTAATTCAACCAGGCTGTGCATGCCCCACATGACCATATAACAAACTACGGTTGCGTATCGATTTCTTGATAAGCGACGTGCTCTATAAGGTTGGCTTTGAATTCGAGTTATCCTATAACCAGTCACTGCATAGATAAACGTTCTCTCACGCGGCTTCATTTAGACCTGAAAATTTCTACCGATCAGATCGACCAGCGTTCCAGCTACATGTAACCAGCCATGTGTGCACTAAGAACGTTATTAGGTTATTTGTAAAAATTTTTTAACAAAATTTTCCGGGCCGTTTTAAATGTACCAGATCAAATTTTCTTACCCGACCAGAGTCCCGCGTGAGCTGTACGTTCACTGCCATATGATGTACTAGGCTCAACGGGATGCTCTAGCTTAATGTGCTTAATTAAAGTTGTTTCAACTCGTTAAGATCATTCGCACGGGATGAACAACCCTGACAGCTGCGTGCAGTTTAAACGCACAAGTAAGAAGGCACCGGGTTCGGCGAACAACTTGCCGGTCGCGTGCTTCTATTCTGGTCGAGACAAATATCCAAGTCTGTACAGGAAAATGGTACCGCTGTGAGAATTTACCACAGTAAGAATTTCCTAGGGTCCCCCTAGGGTCCCTAAGGAGAAGTATAGTAATTTCCGAGTTATGGAGTGTTGCGTAGAACGGCAAGCGTATCGTAAAGCTTACACTGTGCTCTTGCATTTTTACGTTCATTTATCCGGCAGAGTAACCGGAGGAAAGAGCATTTTCAATAAATGGGAAAAATGGGTTAGATCAATAAACTGCTCTGTGGGGAAGCTGAGAGCGGCGGTCCAAGATAATCGTTCTGGCGATGTTGGTAGAGAAAATAATCAGCGTCGGGAATGAATAAACATTGACGTCTATCTATAACGCGTGAGTAACACTGTGAGGGCGTAACGTGGCATAACATTATCTAACCAAATCGAAAGAGGTTAGTCAATGTTACTATTTGAGCGAGTGGCAAAGAGATCCGAGAAAAAGTCAAAGGCCGTTTCACACGTTGACACTGGAACTTTATCAGTTTCTCTTATGGAACGACGGAAATAGGTTATGTTGGGTATCCGTACGTGACAGTGCATTGCGCAACTATCGAGTGTGCCTGGAATATAATTTCTATACCACATGCTCGAAATTTCAGAAGTACGAGGCCCCTTTCCAACGCTTCGATGTATATTGAAACTAAGTGCCTGTCGTTAAGAAGAATTCACATGATAAATCCTTGATAAAGTCCTCACGACCCAGATGCCTGTTTGCATCGTACGACGTACTGTATACCAAGCCCGATGCACTCTCGGATAATATTTACACCACGATTTACGCACACGGAACGATAATTATTTACCAAACTTCTTCCCGTTTCTCGTGAAAATGTCTGCGTTCCATCAATTTGTATGATGAGACAGATATATATATATATATATATATCTGATTATCATAATACATAGCATCATCGGTACCAGCATTACTGCGTGCTACGTTAGCATTACAAAGATAGGCATTCGGAAGCGTGCTTCTAAATCGTGCATTCAATGTACCTTGAAATTCAGTCCTGTGTCCTATAAAGAAAACACGTATTTCCTAGTAAACGAGAATCCCAAGGAACAAAGGCTAAAAGTGCATGGGATATTTTTAAAACATAAATTACGAGCAACGCAGGTGTATACGACATGTTGGTTAGGATACCTAACCCAAAAAAAGAAGAAATTTCGTTAACCGTGAACTTGAGATACATATTAAAATAGCCTTCGACGCCCTCTGTACAAACATATTCATACGAGCAAGCAAGAAAGTTGGTTTAAATAGACGAATAAAAAGGGAACCGGCCACCAGTCGGTATTTTCTTGTAGGTTGAAGAAATCTCGTGACAGCCAGCTTGTCGCTTACCTCTAACGTATCTATGTTAATTGCATAACCCTCAACGAGTTTCCCCAATAGAAAAACCAATTCTCAATTTGTACGTAATTTCAGTTCCAAACGAAGGATTAGCGTTGGTTAAGTTAACTTCCGAGAGATGGCGCATCCGTCGCTGATCCCAGAATCAAATTTAACCATATACGAATTTAACTAGCAACGCTTTCGAGAGACTTACTTGCTTGTGTTTTGAGAAAAACGACAGTGGGTATATAGTGAACTGTTAATAATACTATAGTCACGTGGAAGAAGGTATGCATCGCTATGCAAGTCATAGGTGCGTTGGCATTTACGTGGTTCAAGTAGCAACTGCTCCAGGCATCGCTACGCCCAGCAACGGCTAGAGCTACGTGATCTAGGAAGGTACGAGACCAGGCAACCTTCTGCGAGGCAAACGTGCAGCCTGCGCGTACGACAATAACGATAGCGTGCAGGGACACAACATTTTCTCAGGCACCGCTGAAACGTGGCGACGATCGAACGCGGTGGTAGGAAAAATATTTGCAACAGTTGAATATTGACAACGACGAATATATTTTTTTCATCAAAGAATAAAGAGTTGCGTACTTTCTTTTTACGTATAGAAATCGAATAATAATGCCCGTTGTACGAAGTTACATTCCGAGCAGTGATATCATCGCACTTGCATTCTCGCCTGATACGGAAATACGTGTACGTTTTCATGGTATATCCAGCGACGCGACCGACGCCTTAACGTTTCATAAAAACAAGTGTCGCAAAGAGAAAAATAACGATCGTCGGAGTGACGCCGGTTATACTATATTCTATAAATGTCGAAATGACGAGTTAAGGAAAGCTGTGAAATGCTCGTGTAAAGCAGATTCACATATTTCAAATTTTTGTCACTTACGCGCGACAAGTAACTCACGTGTCTTCGCCAAAACGTATGATTCCCACGCTACGAAGATGCATACGCGGCCTAAAGCGTCGGTAAGTCGTCTTTCGTAACTGCGAAAGAACGAGTGGCATTGTGGGTAGTACGAAAAAGTCAAGTAGGGCCTTCGAAAAGGGCTTGTAGTATCTGAAGTGTCACAAGCTCAAGAGGTTCGCTCAGCCAGCTTCCACTAGAAATAAGTCGCTCGAGTCGATACCAATTAAAGAAATTAATAAATCAAGCAATCATTTAGTAAAATAAAAAAATCCATATCAACGAGAAATCATCTCCGTTATAATTCTACAATTTTATTTAATCCTCTACATTGGCTCTTACAGTTATGATACCGTATAATTCTGATAAAGTTCGCAGTGTCGTCCTAGTCTCGAAAGTATGTATAAAAATTGACGAAGCACAACGGCAAATAACTATTTTTCGTAGAACCTGAAATTCAAGTAGTTTCGAAAGAACCTTAACGACCACCTCGTAAAACTTAATGACCTCTCCCAAGTAGCGTACCTAACCTCGTATAAGAATGTGATATTAATCTAGACGAATCCTTTATTCCAGTCCATACGAAAAATTGTCCACCACGTGTCTCTATATACCCAGTGCGATGAAAGTTTCTCGGCGAACGGCAGGCAGGATATGTTTAATTAGTCGTTGCCCGTAAAGAGCGTCGATGTGAACTCGACATTTTAAGCCCAGTACACATCCCCGCGACGCGGCGACCGGAGCAGAGTCAAAAGAAGCAGTTGCCAGCCAGATGCGGTCTCCTTTCATCAGCAAGGAACGTTCACACGAAGCAAGTGTCGCACAATACGATAACATTGCCAGATATAAAAGGGCTGTCTCGTGTCTTTTGTTATCAAGGACCGTGGAAGACGTAATCTGTAAGTCAAGCGTGAAAGTGCTAGTCATTTCCAAGAGATCATCAGTTCGATATTCTTGGAATAAATTTCGTTAAATTAATTCGACACAAGCTATACACGTATTGCATGTGTTATGCTACGAGGTTGATAATACGTACAGTAAGTGCTCCACTGTAGCCATTATAATCACGCTAATTGACTCAACGTCAATTAAATTACAAATCAATATAGATCCCCTTCTATAGCCCAGTACGTTGATCCTTGTCACCCGTACAGCCGTCATATATATATATCCTGTTTCAAACGTGATCCACCTCCTTCGGATTGATCCGTAATACTCTTGGTCAATGCTAAAGGTGATTGTCCTTGTTAGGGAAGCATCCCATATGTATCACGTGTTATCTTATGTATATGCTGCTTCTTTCGGCACGACCTATGATGTTGCACGCGTAAGCCTGTGGCTGACTGGGCTGCCAAGTCACTCAGCCAACATACGCAAGCAGTAAAACGAAAGGGTAGGATATGGGATACGTAGCAAGCCATGCATGTAAAAGAAGTTCACGTGTGCGGCGGATGTTCTATATGCGGCTACCGGACGTACTATACGCTTGCTTGACGCACGCAGCACTGCGTGTACCTGACGGTAACGTTACTAAAAGCGTGCGTAAATAAACCGTAACTGACTGTATACTGTCAATGGTGGAACCGTAAGAAATTTCGCACTGCGGATTCGTTGCCGCCTCGAGAAAAAGAAAGGTTTGCGGAAAAAGTGTGACCTTCGTCGTAAGGTATTACACACGTGTGTCACCTTGGAAACCTGTAATTTCAGGTGCGTAACGCGTCTTCGCGAGGACATCGTGAAAAGTTTCGTAAGATCTTACGGCAGTAGCGGAACTCTTGGTGAACTGATATCAAAACTCGATTAATCTTTATAATTTTGATTGGAAACACCTCTCTTTTTGAGAAATTCTTTTTCTTGATTCTCGTGAATTTATTGTATTGTTTTAAATTGCGGTTTGGGTATTTTATGAACGGAATAAAAATTGATTGGGACTCTCTTATCGTTCACTAAATCCACTCCATCGCCGCTTATCACAAATATTGAACGTTTTGATTAGAAATGATTTTCTCAGACCTTCGTTAACATTCGGTTTCATAATTTACTTGTTTTCAGGTAAAATAAAGTGACAACGACACGTGTATACAGGTGGTTATAATTGGTATATGATTTTTATGTATTTTTTTTTTGACAGATCGAAACCATTGAAGTCTGTAGGCACACGTGTTTCTGCATAAAAGTTTGCTGCAAAGTATGCATATGCATGGTTGTGCATTAGTTAAATTTTAATTTTCTAATTTAGCATATGTTTACGTTATCTTATGGAAAATCACGTGTCATATGCTCAGGATTGAATTGCTCGAGAACTGTCGAAAAAAAAAACCATTGAATCCGTGGATCGAGGTAACGCGTGATAAGAGTCACGAGCGAAGAAAACTTATCTCACCTATGTGTCGCGCGAACGTCTGATAAATTATAGCTAATGTCGCAAGAGCTACGTCACCGGTAAATGTTTGTACCGCCAACAATTAGAGTCATTAGACACGAGCTACGGCAAGGATCATCTTGAGAAATTGAATAAATATTAATTCGCCCCACAAAAGAGGCACTGAGCTCGATGCGCAGCCACGAAGAATTCTATCCAAACGAAAAGATCGAATATCTCTTGATACCTACAAAATGCCAAGCCGTGATTAGTGAACGTGACCGAGTCCTCCACCAGAAGCATATCGGCTTTGCAAGTAGTTCCAAGCTTTCTCCGTAAGAGCGCTGAAGCTGTCTTCTCGAATAACGTCCATGGCGACGCTCTTGTCTGAGATCCTCAGCCCACGGCGAGAGAGTCGAGCGCACGTGCTTCCCTGAGACGACTGTCGAGGAATACACTTGCAAGATACACCGCGCGTTATTTTGCTTGTACGTCCAGTTACCTTACACTTTGAACTTCACAAAAGCAGAGCTTCAAGATTACTCGGAACTCTGCAAAGGAAGACGTTATGAGATAGAAAAGAGTATAAGAAAAGCGTGACGAAAGATCAGTAGAGACGATAGGGTCGTTGCGCGTGCAGTTGGTTTATTTTTCCCTCGCAGATTCTCGGATTTTCTCTATCCTCCGCGGAGAAGAGGAGGACGAGAAGAGCATGGACGAAGATGTAAAAGGAAATCTTCAGTACGTACGAAGACACGTCGGATTATATTCTGTATAACATAACCTCCTCTGTGCCCTATGGTGCTCGCTGACAGTTCCAGTAAGCGCCGGGAATAGAGTGACATGTGACGTCACACGCTCCGCTTCGCATAACCGTGCCTATTTCAAACCGCAAGAATCTTTGCGACAGGATCACCTTGTCTCTCCATTCTCGATACTCCACTGAACAAATCGACTTTGACTTGTGTCGCGTCTCTCGGGTAGATCTGACATTTCGAACTACACCGGCGTATACAGGGTTATTCAATTCGAGCGTCCGGGACGTATCTGACATCTAGCGTGAGAATCCTGTAGTTAACCACCATTTGGTAACAATGCGTGGTGAAAATGCGAGTAACGTTTTTCAACATTCATTGGCGAATTGCCAACCGCAGCAACCTGTTGGTATAGGAAATAACAAAACTGAAATAAAGAAAATTTTCAAATTTCCCATACGTCCTCCAAGTACAAGATAGCTGGAAATGTACGAGCTGCTAGATTCACGACCGACATTCTCTTTTTTGAATCTTCTACAGACGCTACAGGTAAATATCCTAAATATCAACAGCCCTTAAAAGATTCCAATCATCCAAATATTAGAAAACTCTGTTTCCACCTGATCGTATACTATTGCAAACATAATAATTGACTAAAATAATAATATGATAGCTATTAAATTTTACTGATACCTTCACCCCTGAATAGTAATGTATATAAATATAAGATAAACGATACATCTACTTCTGCGACTACTTATAGAAATTTAGCACAACACGTATATAAATCACGATAAAGGATGCTGCAAATGCATTAGCCTGTTACATTTTCAGGTTAACGCGAAGACAGATCGGACAGTGTAAATCGTTCTTAAGTTAATTGCGAATTCGTGGGAATTAACCATAAAAAGAATTTCCCGTCTTGGACATCAGATACGTTCACCAGATTGTAGAACGTGACGTTCCTCAGCCTGAAGAAGATCGTTCCCTATACACATACATAATACGTGTACCTATTACGTACTTATCCGTGACAAACGCGTACAAGTCAGAGTCATGAATTCTCTCCAGTTTCACGCAGCGTCCACTGCTGTGGAAACGTGGGCTCTTAATAACGCGTGGTAGCGAAACACATGCAACGCGTGGGAGATGATTTTGGATGGCAGTAGCCGTCGCTATAGGAGACACGTATGTATGTACGAATGTCACTCTGAGCCCACGTCTCGATGCATGTATATGTATACGTAGCAGCAAGCGTGTTTCTCCAATGAAAATCATCGGATAGTCTCTGGATATCGTATTAACATTAAAGGACGTCTTTGTCAATTCTTACGACCAGAAACAGCTGAAAGTTCAAAAATGCTCTATGGTACATCTCCGATAAGAGATAAGGGAGTCCGAGACTACGGGTTAACGTGGCAAGTTTCTATAGAGATTATACAGCTTTTTTTTTGATACCATCTCTTTACAGCGTTTTTAAGAGGAATGTTTGTAATAATAATTTTAAAAAATATTGCGGATAACCCTCAAACCTCTTTAGCAATTGACATCGCGCTACATCAAATTCGAGTTACGATATTGCATCGTCAGGGTGTTTCCCGGGTTCCCTGGAAGGTTATCTCGCTTAAACATTATCCGAGGATCGTTAATGTAATTAGGCTTGCCGGGAAGAGAAGAGTCGAGCGACGATGAGATAGACTTTATATATTTCCTAACGACATAATTGCTGCCGTCGTTGCTTCGCCTCTACCCTGTAAGCAGTATATATTATATACAAATAGGATATATATATGTATACGATATATACTATACTAGTTTCGTACACGCTATAAAAGATATAGCTATACAGCAATGCGTAAGGTGCCGATGACTCAAGAGATCTTTGGATAACCATTCTCCGCATATTATTAAGGAAAAGGCATCAGAACCCTCCCCCGGTTTCAACTCTGACTCATTTTTATGACCGTTTTCGAGACTTTAAACGTTTTCGAAAACGGCATTTTAAGACAAACCCAATGGGTAAACGGAGTCCGCTGTGTACCATGGTAATCCCCGTAGAGGCTTTTCTTCCCCATCTAAGTGTGCACGCCAGTCGTATAAATAAATATTCGGCCTTTACTTCGGGTCGCCGACCTTCCACGAACGGGCCCGCAAACCGGAAGAAGGAAACGCTCGAGAAATCCAAAATGCACCGGTTTATGAGTCACATGGATAGAACCCATGGGATTTTCACTGGAGCGTCATCCGCCGCGTCCCATGAATAATTCAAGGATACGTCAGACTCAAAGATAACATGGGTTGGAATAGAATTGAGATTGGATGGTCATGGTGTATAACCTCCATTGTAAAAGTGTTAGGTCTCCTTCGAGTACAATACACATTCCACTCGTCTTCGCCAGTTAACTTTTATCTGTATCGCGATAAGAACAAAAAATTCTACCGAGTTTCTTGAGCAATCGTCATATTTTTCGCGCGGTACGTAAATTTGATAACGAATTATAAAGATAGCTTCGTTCGTGTGAGTGTTTCGCTATTTGCCGCCCCCCCCCCCCCCCCACCGCCCGCCTGACACTTTTGAACTGTACAAATTGACATTACGAGTTGCGCGTAGTGATAAGGCACCTATGTCGCACGGGTGCATCGTACTATATTTTTGTCCGTTCACTGCAACCTGACGAGATTCGCGTTACAAAAAAAGAGATCAAAAAATTAAAAATCATATGCGCCTATGAGAGACAGATTTTTAGCTCTTCTCAATAAATGCTTTATAGCAATCGGAAAAATATTTAATCAACGACACACGGAGCACGGTAATTTACGAATCAACCCGTGAATTTCCTTTAACGGCTACAATCGGTTTCACCGAGGAAACCAATAACAGCGACGAAATTGATTAAATTTCTCAGAGCCAAGACTAAGGTTAACCTTATCAGCACTCCATACCAGGAATGTCCTATCGTTCATATTAGATTCATCGTATTATCAAAGCCAGTCTCATCTTACAGTCTATCTAAATTCTCGCAATATGCATCGTCCCACGAATATATAAACAATAGCCGCAGTATTCACATCGATTAACCTAACCTCAAATATTTCCCAATCGACCAACGCAAGTAATCTGTGAGCGTCCAAAAAAAAAGGCCGCGTAATTCAAACGAGAATAGAATTCATATAGGTTATGTCAGCTTCCATTCCAACCTATTCTTATCACATGCAACGCACAGAGGTTTACCAAGAAAGGAAAGGCGACCGCGCAAGGGGAATCGATAAACAAATTTCTAACGTTTCCAATGAAATTCGTACACAACGCGCCGTTTATGCGTGCCGGCATTAATGCGAATAGCTTAAACGAATGTCGATGTCGTAACCATAAGGTACGGAGTGGCATTCCGTAAATGGCGCTCGAGTCGAGGAACTCGAAGGCGAAACTGGATCTTACTCGGTCGGCGAGAGTGATAGACGCGTGCAAAAAGGAAGCCGTCGTATCCAATAAAACGCGAGAAGAGTGCAATAAAACTTTTAGGATTCCCGCTAAATCTTCACCCGCGGTACCGTAACGTGAATATTTTTTCAGTATCGCATCTCGAGCGAAAGTAACGATTGAATAATTCTTTCCTACATATAGAACCATAAAGCTTCTTCCACATTCTCGTGATGACTGATGTTACCAGTAAACATAAATAAGCGACAGCGTACAAAAGATACGAAAAAAAAAAATTTTGTAAAAATTTTTTTTTCATGCATCCCCGCTACCCTACAGACACCACGCGATACGTGATACACGAGGAGGAAGAGTATATAATAAAAATTACATTAAAATATTGAGCTATCGATAGCAAAGAATTTCACACTCATTCGTTAACGATAATACGATATATTTTGTCATACAACATTTTGCGATTAAGCTCGTATTTATTCATGCACCGTAACCCATCTTTAGAGACGTCATCACAGCCAACAGTAACGTCTGTGAATATCTTTGAGTACGTCAGTAATTCGAATATCTAATTCACAACGTTACGCAACCAATTCGAGATAGGATGAAGCACCGAGGTGAGCCGACGACCTTGCTACGGCCTTTCTGGTTCTCTGTGTACGTGCGCGGCTTGACAAAAGGAATTCGTCGAGAGTCCCCAAGGAATTTATCCAGGTACCTAACGACCGGGCGGTACCCAGTTTTATCCATACTAAGTCCAATGGTAGACCGACAATGAGTATGCAAGCACATAGAGGCTGGTATGGCTGCACTAGTTTAAAACGCACTTCTCCACTTGTGCATATCGAAAAGATGAGTAATATGGCTTTTAAAAGGTACCGCGCAGAGAGAACCCTTAAAATTGTCAGTTTCTACTCTGGGACTGAGATTCCATAGAATGCACTGTGAGATACTGGCATGAAACTGATTTAACAACGTTTCAACGAAATACTTGAAAGAGAGAACGCCCTGCAGCAAGGTAAATCCTATGATATTTCACGTGCTGCGCAACTTATGCAAAATTGACCTGGTATTTTCATATAAATTTCAACGTAGAACTGCCCCTGGGCAGTTTATGCGAAATACTGTCTTCTATTATAAATAGATTCACGATAAACGTATACAGTGTATTCATTATAATAGCAATGTCGCACCATTCGCGAATCTGTAATATTATTATTATTATTATTATTATTATTATTATTATTATTATATATATATATGTAGCACTCATAAAATATTAGTTGTGTAGGTATGAGTATCACTCCGTGGACCAGTGACATGTTGTAAACATGTTTTGACACGCTATGGCCTCTAATGGGAAAGTGAAGAAAGACTACAAAAAAAATAATAAAGAAAATATTAATATCGAGAATTTTACTGCACAGAGTTCAAAACGTAGAAACCTGGACTCCACGGTGGATGAGCAGCAGGTCTTACAGGTTTACTCTTCTACACCGGCCCCCGTCTACCTGACCAAGAGCTATGCCACTAATTTGTCGGAGGTAACCCGGTATATACAGGGTGTCCCGGAATAGACAATACCCTCTTTTCTTTATTTCTTTTTATAAAGGGACAAAGTAAGCCTGAGCGAACTTTCTACATTTTAACAATTTCAAGTAACCTGTATCGTTAAAGGGCCCGTGAGTCAGTCAGTCAGTTTAAATTCCCGCCATGAGTCAATTTCCGTTTGCATTAGAATAATAACGGTACTGCGTTGCATGGATGAAAGATTAAGCTCGCCGTGTGGATTGCAGTTACGTTTTTTTTGTGCCAGATAATGAACCATAACATTCGATATTCCACCCCGTGCCACTACCCCTCCTCAGTAAAAAAATTCCACATTCAATTATCCTCCAACGCATCAAACTATGGACGGGCACATTTGTCAGCTCTACCTTACCGACCGAGTATTCTTGTTGAACAAAAAAAAAGAGACGTCTCGAATTCAAGCCAGTTACCAACGAAAATAACGACAATAAATATATAAAACGTAAATAAAGCCAAGATTCAGCCTTGATAAATCGTCAACGCGTAAAACACGTACTATATTTGTCGACATAAATTGAAAACGATCTTAAAAGATTACACGGGACGATAAAACTCTATGGACTTTTCATTGAAAGTGACGTATAGCCTGATTACATGGCAATCGGCATTCTCGTCCTTACTTACCATTATCGAGCATTCGCAATGTGCTCTTAAAGTAAATAACGCTAGGCGTCGCCAATGTCCGTAAATAATAGAGATTTACCGAGTCCATCGGTGCGTACAATAAACACTACATACAGTGTAGGAACGTTTATTGATTTTAATTGAACAGTCATTGGGGTTCTTGTTTCGCAGTTCGTAAGAACAGCTGCTACACAATTCGACCAGTACTATTGACACTCGTTTGTATATATTAAAGATCGATTTCGAGCGGACAAATATTAATGTAAGGACAAGCATATATCTTTTGAGACAGTACTACATACGTATATCGCATGGAAAGAAATTCCATGACTACGTGTTATCTGTGTATACGACATATGTATATCCCCCCATAAAAATTGACTAGTGTCAATATTTTTTTAACCAATTGTAATATCTAATAAATCAGCGTGTCAATGAAGAACCATTCGTTACCTTTGGCAAAAGAGCACTGGCAATGTGAAATTTTATTATGGGTCTAATTAGCAAGAATCGAGGAAACATCGATCAGTTAAATACTTGTTGCATAGGTATACCCATGCTACAGCTATATAACGAGCACATGGAGAGTCTGGTATAAGATCCATGGTGGAAGCAGTAATAAATATTACAGACCAGCCGCTACGAATGAGTCCCTTGGGAGAAAAGAATAGCTAATGCGACCAAGAAGTACATGGGGTGACCAATGAAGTTAGGAATTTAGCTGGTAAAATAGATAAAAATTAATCCCCGTGCGTTATCAATCTCAATGACGAGAGAGAGCCAATCTTGAAGATTAAAGTAACGACTGCATCGGATAACACAACAAGCTACTAGTGAATATTCGGTGTAGTGCGTCGTGCAGTACAGAAATCGCATGACGTAATGCGCCCGCATAAAGGCAATCAAAATAAATGATCTTAAATTGCCAGGGCTTCTTTTTACCGGTCTCTATGGTATGCTGTCTACCCTGAGTTCCTCCTTGCGACAAGAGACAAAACAAGAGTGCTATGAAAATACGTGTTACCTCCGAGATCAGCTGGATGTGTAAACGAGACAAAGGTAAAGTCCAAAGACGAGGAGGATCATTGAAAATTCTTAAATTAATGTACGTGTGTAAAAACCAAAAATTTAGTATGCTAACAAAGGATGCAAAGCAATGACGCAAGTTACTATATTCAAGAGAAAGATGTTTATTCTATCGACATTCAAACTCACGTCTTGGCTCTGGGTCTTGATACTTCCACTGTATAGATGAATGATAAACAATTCCGTGACATGTGCCAAAAGACGTACGTAAATAGTAGTAATGCTTTTATCTAATACTTAGAAACGTTAGTTTTTATTATTATCATACAAAAAACTCCTGTATTCGATCACTCCGCCCAGGTCGAAGGTTCTTATTGGTGTATCAATATAGGAAAATTGCTTGAACGATGATTATATGAATTAAAAATTTTACGAATTTTCAGATATCTTTATCCAGAGTCAAGCGTTACCTGCTTGTCCTTCGGTGATCCATTGAATGATTCACGGTTGTGCCATTTGCGAAAGTAGGTTGAGGAAAAAGTGTGAAAATCAACGGGATTCGTAGTCTGGATGAAAAAGGAGCACTTTAGGTATTCTCAGTGACCTTCGGGTGGCGAGCAAAAGCAAAATCGTTCATTCAAAAGTCTACTAGCATCCGTGCCGGGTCCATGCATTGTTGGACGCTCTCGGCATCGCACGCCGCATTGTTCGCAAGGCGCAGCTGTTCCAAAATAGACAATTCCATTGTGATGCGCTATACAATGGAGCGTATGCTTTCTGTTGTTTTACTCCTCTGTGCAAGGGAAATCAATTAGATTGTGACAATTAGTAGCGCGATACGATTGTTTTTGCGCTACGTGAATGTCGCATGTGTGATTATTGTTTTTGGAACAGACGAAGGCGACCGGTTTGCTTTTTTGACCTACGGGTAATATAAGGTTACGATTCGTGCGTCAATCAGCGATAGGTACACGTTCATAAGTTTTTTTATGATAGCTGTTACAGCTGCGCCCTGTTGAATTATCTGTTTTTTCTTTAAATTAAGAGAATCGCGTTGGGTAATTGGTGTATATTCTTTCAAAGTTGGGAGAGTGTGACGGTGCCGCTTGTGATTTTTCTTTGTGATTATCATTATTTGTTATATTATCATTCTCTGTGATTACGTGGCACGATTCAATTTTTTGAGTTCCTATGAATTGTCGTTTATACAACCGATATCGTTTGATAAGGTAACAGTCTTTATCGATACAAAAATAGATTGAAGTAAAACGGTTCAGCAATAAAGGAATCTCAGAATACGTGGAAGTTAGTGATTTGTAATTTAAAAAAATTTTGTAAATAGATATCTTTTGTGTTTTTATTCCAGGGTAAGCACATTAATGCTTACAAAGAGAAATTGTTTATTGTTTACCATGTTAGACGTCCTGTGAGACAGTGTATTGTCGCTCCAATTCATAGTTGGTTGATAATTTTACATTCGAAAAAAAATGTAAAAAGTTATTAAACTTTGACTCACCGGTATGATTTCACTGATGCGTTGGATCAAAAAATCCGATTAGACGATCGGGCCGGCGTCCTGGGCTATTGAACTTTATTCAAACACTCGCGACGATCGCGGCACGATACACTCTTAAAATTAGGAAATCCCAAAAATCGCGTTGTCTCATAATCGCGTAGTCGCGCTTGCAACTAACAAAAAACGTGGTGAAACTTTTTTATTTCGAATCACGATGATATCGTCGTGCACGCCGAAGTATCAGCGAAAGGCCAAGCTATCGTGGCAACGGGTTCTATAGTACTATAGTGGGCTTTTGTGTATGTACTCACCGGATCCCACCGAGGCTCCGGAAAGCGAGGGAGCAGGAGAACCTATGACAGGGGGCAGATGGCATTTCCGAACGATTCCGAACCGGTACCGAAGTTACACGAATCGTGAGTTCCAACGGTCGCTTGAATTTCACCGCTAGATGGCAGCCAGCTATGAGTTTAGAAGGATTAAAACAATTCCCAGATAATGACTGATAGATCTCTTGATTATTTACGGTATCGCAAGGAAGTTACTCAAATAAATTATTTATTTAATACAACTAAGGAACATGTTACAACCCCCACTTTCCAAATTCTGAGTGTGTTACGCTTTCAGCTGTTATGGGCCACAGGGATGGAGGTAAATTCGGATAATTTTGTAGCTCAATTGGAAGACTCCACAATGGAGTATCAATCTCTTGAGCAATATCAGGATCTGCTGTGTTTTCGAAGAACTCCTTTATGATTTCATCAGGACCTGGCACTTTGTTCGTCAAGGATCTCATTGATCTGGGTTGATTCTTTTGAGCAACTGAAAGAATATTTATTGCTTCATTCTTAACAAAGTGTTAAATACTTATGGATATCTATTATGATTAATTTCTTTAATTATTACCAATTCGTTGAAGCTCCCATATCATTGGTGGTGTATAATGAGAAAATTTACATCCGTTTCCAAATGCACAATCACCATGGGTCATGTATCGTTTACATGGTATTTTTTCAGATTCTTCTTTCAATATTGTTTCTGGAGCTAAAATAGATTCATACAAAATTACCAAAAATTACACATTAAACATATCATATATATGATACGTCAAATAAAATTCTAACCTTTAAAAAGACTGTAGTGATCGGCTCGATTTTTGGCATGTTGTAAACTTGATATATGTTTCTTCCTTGCCTCGGAATCATCTTTAAATGATCTATCGCAATAATCACAGTAGTATCTTTTCCCCATTGAGTATATTTATCAAAAACCAAGCACTTAAAGAATACTAAACGAACGCACTTTTTGTAAGTGTCAAAACAAATGTAAACTCAAACGTAATCATGAACGGAGTATTGATTTCACCAGAAACACTTCTGCCATCTAGCGAGCACTGCTCTCACTAGCAGCACCCTCTGCCGCTAAAGAACAGAACTAAAACAAATAAGAATAAACTATCGACTATACCTTCAATATTATAATAAATAAATGACAACTCATAGTAGAAATCTGGCATGTTGATTTGCATAATTAAAATCGTACAAATAAAAGCATGTGAATCGAATGCCCTACAACTATATATGATTACATGGGTATACATTTAGTGGGTATTTATTTTAAACAAACAGATTACATACATGATACTGCTCGTTTAAACGTTACAATTATTTGTTACACTCTTACAGCATAATATTTCAGCTCAGCACCGCGTGCGTCACTATTTAGTATACTACACTTGGAATCGTAAAATCCTGTCGCTAAAAGTGTCTTTCAATAAATTTAAAAAATAAGCCATCGAATGCTTCCCTTAATAAACTAGAATTCCGTAAATCCCTCCAATATACAATAACACAGACTCAATCGTCTACCACGCTCCTCTTTTTTCTCATTTCGCAAAAAAAGAAAGTCGTAAAGCTCCAATTCTACTTTTACTGCTACCTCCGAGCGCCTTATTATAATACATCGATCGCATAACAATAGACTGTTATCCAGTGTTTGAGGACCGATATCCATTAAAATTTTCTTCCCTGTACTATTTTAAGTACGTCACAATGCATTTGAATATATCGACAATTCCATAAGTTTTGCATGCAACTGCCATCGCTGTGACACGTTACTCAACAGTTTGATTCCGCGTTGTAGGGTCGACATTCGATGAGCCTATTTAATGACAGACATTTTCAGCGACGGCTGTGCTAGTCACGATAACTCGTTAGTTTTCCTACAAGCACATATCCTACATTCTAGAAGTAACGCGGAATGCAGAATAAACGGCGTTAACGTAGCTGAAACAGTATTTGCGACAAAAATAAAACGTAAAATTATTAAGTCCTACGTATGTAACCTAGACAGTCGATATTACTCTTCACTATGCATGAGCAACAAAGTCATTGAGTATGCAGTAAAATCTTTCTTTTTTTATTCTTTTAAAGGTGTACTCCCTCTCCCACCCTCCTCTCATCGCGACCTTCAGGATACAAAGATATCAAGGACGTTACGTGTATATAAACTTTAACTGCAGTAGTTACAGTTTTTTTCTTATTTTTACGTAAAAGGATCGTACGTGTGCCGTAAAAAACATCCCGAACGAAATATCTGAGACGACCCTGAATAAAATTGACCGAGCGCTGTGAACTTTATGGTCCGTCCCATGCACAATGGGGGTTTTCGTTAATGTGTATTTCCTTTTACTTTATTCCTTTCTACTCTCTCCTCATTTTCTCACGATTTCTTATTGCTTCGCGTGAAATCCTTCTAATCCTTTAGCCTCCATGGAAGCCATCGACAGCCAATTGGGTATTTGGGCTACGTGCGAGACGTGTTTTTCGTCATTTTTTACCATCAACTTAAGTTTACATTTCATGTTAATAATCGATGATGGTACCTCTGTATAAATTTATGAGCACATCTTTCCGTGTACGTACATACATTATATTATATTTAGATGGTGATTCTTGCGGTTAGTCGTGCTCGGTCTATTTTGATGGTAAAGGATAACAAATTGAAAGAAGCCCGTTACGACGTTCAGATAAGAATATAATAGTTTTTTCCCGGAAGGCGAATGCTTTAATGGCCGATCCAGCTCATAGCTGTTATACGCACGTAGATCATAGCCAACATTTGTACTTCCAAGAGCCGCGAAAATCGTTCTTTGAACGAGGAGGACGTGTATAATGTTATGTATGTTTAATGGGCCGTTTACGCAGTCTTTGATTAACATAAAGTGAATGCGTAATATACTGCAGTGTACAACTTGTCAAAAGTCATAAAAATTCAATATTACAATATTTTGCCATTAGCTCGTTTCTGGTTTTTGCTTCGATTTTGGTTTTATTTTAAAATATGTTTTCCTTTGCCACTTTTTTTTCTCAAACCTATGCGAATTCCCAATTTTTAAATGCACTACAGCCGAGTCGACCTTCGAACGTAGAATAATGTTGCATAAAAAAGATCATAAACATAAATAAATAGAACAAGTGATAACGCGTTACATAAAGTTTTTAGGCCTGCTAAAAACAACGTCGTACTCATCGATAGAATTATTTAAAAGATAAAGAGAGACTAGAATAAATTATCAGAACAATAGAATTTATTCCTTTGTCAATTGCCAATTCCTCTACGCTAAACGCGCCTTTAATAGGTGTACATTGCGTCTAGAAATCACAAGCTATACGAATACAGTATAGAATCTAACGCAGAAAAATATATATTATTTATATCGTTGAAAAATAAATTATTATCAACATAGCGGAACGAACTCTTAATATATTATCAATGCAATACGCTTCCGTACGACTATTGGTTAAATGCGTGTCTCAGAGCATGCGTTTCTCTTGATTAGTTATTAATAGTTTATCCTTTAATGTATAGTATATGAATAACTTTAGTTTTTTTAATTAATAAAAATCGGAGAGTTTAAGTTTTACTTGTCTCCCGTTAATTGTGAATTTCTACCTCTTCCTTTTTTCTCTTTGTTCCTTTCTTTTTTGAGTGCAAGGATAATTCCAAAAATTAAATAGATCTACAACTTTCAAATGATTATCAAATGTTGCCAGGAGTGCCAGGTTCGTTTTTATCTAACGTATTCACATCGCAATCCTTAGAGTAGTCAATCGGCGAAGATAAGTTGAGAAATTTTAAGCCCCGCTCACACGGTAGTGCACGAAGGACAACGTGACAGCTGTAGAGAACCCATCACGTCCTCCTGTACATTAATCAGTGTGCAATGTCTTAATTATCATTTGAGAAACGTGCGATAAAATATAAATCATACAATCACGCATTAATCGTTGTACTGAATGAGAATAAAATGAGAATAAAAATGAAATGTCCATAGTTTTTGAAACAGTTAAATACTTTGTTTTTAATTTTCCTCCTTAAAAAGACAATACATCCGTACGTCGAACTGATAAAATTAAAAAAAAACTTTTCTAATCTCAGTAACTCTTCTTTCTCATATCCCTAACAACGTCCGACTAATCTCATTGAAAGTTACAATTCAATTTTATCGCACGTTCCCTACCCTCCTAAACGGTTCTGCCCGCTGATCTCGTGGTAACCATAGTACCATTAATTAATTGTTGTTTTCTTACAGTGTATCTAACATATAATCAATCACTATTAACAATCGGCTCTCATTATTAATAATAGCTACCGTATCACGCGTTATGAATTATTGAATCGAATCAAAGTATGTGGATACACAAGCTCATCAGACTGAAGTAATTTCATCGATCCTGCTGTCACCCCTCTAGAAAGGTAATTGGTCCATTACTGATATCAAATGCCTTCTCGAGGACCAGGGAAATACAACAGCCGATCGATCCTCCATTATTTCCAGCGGCACGTCGTACGGGAAACGAGTGAAGGAGCCTCTTTCGGACAATAACTCATTCCGAAACAGTAGTTGTAACGAAGAAAATCGCCCCATAAAAAAAAAAATAAAGAAATAATTAACAAAAACATTTTTTTCTTTCTTTTTCCTTGCAAATAGTTAAAAATATATAACGAGTAGAGATCTACCCAAAGTATTCGATAGCAGAGCGGCGGGTGATCGGACTATTGGAGCAATGACGTAGGTTGATCCTGACACGTTACTGTCGCCCGAAGGAGGCTCAAACAGCAAAACAAATGATAATCCAAAATCAGCCCATCCTGCATCCCTCTCTACCCTCCGTCTCGTCTACTTTCCGTACAGGAGGACGAGAATCGCACGTCTCGCAGCTCCGGCACGCATCTCCGCTCTACTTCTTGATCTCAGGATTCGCCGGCAAGACCACATCCTGGCGTACCTTGTGCCCCCGGAAGCTCGCTTGGATTTTGGTGGCTGCCTTGTGCAGATCCGGATCCGTCAGGTCGATACCTTCCAACTCATTAACCGCATCGTTCACCTGTAACCAAATCGTGGAATTGAGGTTTATTATGTTTTCCAGAAAAACATGAAAAAAAGTATAGTATTAACACCAAAGTAAAGTCTGCTTCACACTGTTCTTTTCCGTTGGATGAAACTTCAATTTTTTATTTCATACACACGTTTCACCGTGAAATAATATGTATACTATGTACTTTTATCATCATGTATAACCGTATCTAGACCTTTAACAATTGCTGATCGCCACTTTCAGCTTCGAGTTTTATTCGCTGAAATCATCACGTGAATAAAGTTTCAAATTGTTAACGAAGAAAGTTTCATTAATTTTACAAAAAATCTCTCGCTTGCCATTGTACGACGAAAACCGTTCGACGTTCATAACTTTCCACTTAGGTCGTATGTACACAAGGACATTTCTAGAGCATTAGCCTTAGTCCGCTAATGCAAAGTGGATGATATATCGACTTGGTACCAAGTTGCAGCTTCGATTCGTATCCCCGTGGAAACTTGCCAGTCGCACTGAGTTCCGCTACTATGCCTAAGTCACTGTTGCGGAGTTTCCTGATAATCTCGATGCACATGACAGACACGACCCAAAAGCCCTATACAGGGATGCCCAAAGTGCAAGATGCCATCCTACCACGTGGATCGGTAAAGTTACTTATACCCCAACAGCTTGCTATACGTCACCGACTGTCTTTTTTGCAATTATGCAGATATTATTGTGCCCTTCTCTATTTTTAGATTTAATTATGACGGAACAATGTGCCCGGCGTCCTCGCGTGAGGCCATGCTAAGAAAGAAAAAAAAAAAGGTTGAAAAAAATGAAAAGAGGCTCGACGAGGCCTCGTAGAAAAGCCTCACATGCAAAGAGGGTTTATAAACATGTAAATTGCAATTACAGTAACATATTTGCATCGAGGCGTCGTTTCATCCTTCCCCTATAGCTATACATATATATCTGACCCTGTTAAGCTCCATCGTTCTCTGACTCTATGTAATGTATCTGTATATACTATAGGAACGTATGTATAACGCAGGCGAGAAAGTTCCTGTATACGATTATACCATTGGAATACATTGCCTACATGCGCCTCGTGCCATGCTCGTTCTCGCGTTTAGAAATAGCTGCCGCTGCTGCACCGCTGATTAAATAGTTATGTACCTCTTCGGTACCTGACTGCAGTTCTTGAGCTTGTGGTTCTCGAGAATGTAGGGAAAAAAAAAGAAGTAAGGAACATAAGTGGAAAATAGTTTCGAGGTTCTCTCTCTGTCTAATGGTTACGTGTCATTGAAATAGGGCAATTACGATTTCAATTATTTTATCTGTACAATCGAACTTTTTGAGAAAGCCTCATTCTTAAAGAACTAATGCAAGGTCGAGGGAAAGGAAGTGTATGTATTTTTTTTCTACATACTTTTTTTTGCCGAAAATAATTTCGAGGAAAAATACGAAAACTTTGTGCGGGATTAATGCCTTTGTTGTTTTGACACTTGTAATATAATCCAGGTGGACAAACAACAATTTAACATGTTTCACGAGTAATGGGATGCTGCAATTTGCGAAATACTCCCACTGGGTAAGCTAACGGTGTTACCTTGTACAGAACTAAAGTCCAAGTTTCAATTAGTCTTGTTTAATTAATCCTCAGATTCCCGCGAGAGCGCGTAGGAAATCACAAGGATCATCTGCATAACGTCTCATGATATTAAGGATGCGTATAAGTGAAAATTCAAAACTTGTTCTATGGAAACTCTTAGAAATAAATTTATGTAAGATGCATCCAGCACAGGGAGAGTACCAGAGGATCGTAAATCTTCTTAAATTTATACCAAGACAATCCAGCCGGTATCCGGATGGACTTTTCAAAGAGTCGTATAAAAAAATATACCCCAAAATAAGGGAAGTTCGTAAAAGTAAGATTGATCGCTGTCTTATGCACTGAAACAGACTCCGCGTTATATATTGCCTACGGCGTTATAAAGCGCGTGCCAGCGTACTGTCTGAGGAAAAAAATTATTGAAAAAAAATAATAAAACAATACAACGAAAATGGTTCACGAACCTTTTGGTGCATCGAGCAAAGGAGCTCGTAATTTTCAACTTTGTAAGAAATAAAAATTGCTATGTAATTCACGTGCGAATCATTACCTGCAAAATTATAGACTCGTGTTCGTGAAAAGTGTCAACTATTTTTGATCGATTGCCACGCGACATTATATTATATAATTTAACCCGCTATGCACGTTCTTTTGGTAAAGCCATCACTGAAGGACAAATAAAATGTCATTAGAGGTACCATATATGTCTTTTCTACTCTCAGCACTGTATTATAGAACTTATCGAAAGTTCGTAGCGAAAGTTGAACTGCTGATCTTGTTAGTAAAATTAGCTATAGATTGTAAGCATAACACCAGGGAAGATTCACCCCTTGCAAAATCTGGAACGGATGTAACGGCAGCAGCAGCAGTGGTGGCTACTGCCTACTAAGGAAATCGTAGCGTAGCATCCTGTCACGCCCTACTAAGCACATAAATGTTAATTATTAATGCTTCGCCAAACGAAATCTCGTTGGGTTTTATTCGCTCGAACGAGTAGTTAGCTACTTGAATCTGCATGAAGATTCAGAATCTGGTCCAGTTTGTTTTATATTTGCATTTAGCATATATATATATAATTAGACTTAATGCCTATCTGATAAAAAGGTCGGAAATAATTCTTACCTCTGTGCCAATTCGCTAGGTTCACGGTGGTGCTTCCGCAACATTGATCCTCGTTAGAGGGACTATAGCCACCACCATTAGGTATTGGTTTTTGGAATCTTTAAAAAGAGAATTGGCTGCTACTTTTCAATGCTCCTTTATAGTCGTTTATCTTACTTTCTTCACTCGGCCAAGATCCAACAGAGTGCGCCACCACTTCGCGTTACTAAGCTAACTTGAAAAGTTTCCACCTCGAAAAGGCATCTTCCTGTCACTTCTTTACGGAGGTGTATCTTGATCTAGTTTTTTTTCTCCAGCATCACTAGGATAGCATCTTTTCAATTTTTCTTCGCGATGCAGTCTTTATTGCGCATTTTCACTTTTACGGCTACAGACCGTACATTAGGCTACGCGTCCCTGTTTTGTATGGTCGCGTTCATACCGTGATTTTCGAGTACGCGCGATTCCTTGAAATGCCAGGTGCCCCTCGAGGTTTTATAATGACAGACCATTTCTTATTTCTTTTTAACGTCGTTTATTCTCGGCAGATT
Source organism: Trachelus stipa (assembly GCA_036026315.1). Lineage (NCBI taxonomy): Eukaryota > Metazoa > Arthropoda > Insecta > Hymenoptera > Cephidae > Trachelus > Trachelus stipa. Next base: position 2,062,087 of record JAYRCB010000320.1, on the reverse strand, counting down.
TTACCAAGCTACTTTGCATAGTAACGCCCTCGCGAACTCGTTGAGTAGAATAAAATTCTTAAATACCGCCGGTTCTCCTAGGTACGTTCGAGTATTTCTTTTTTCTTTCGCCAACACCTTCTGTGCTTTTTGAGATAATTACAATTCCAATTGCGAGTTACGAGTCTCTGCAACAATTTTGCAAGTGCACCGCGTCATTCACTCAAAGGGAATAAAGTACTTTGACTTTTTGGACAAAAAACGAGAGTCAAGTGCTTTTATCTCTTTGGCCGTTAGTCTGAAAAATCGACCTGAGCATCGTTAAAATTTCACGTCCAGTTCCCATCGAATCTCTACTACCATGTGGAAACAGATTCAGGAAGGGAAGTCCTTTGATCGAACGCCTATGTACAGGCCTCAAAAGAAGTCCAAGTCCATGCCAGCTTTAGGAGCATACAGATAAGTCACAGGCTAATATAATGGATCTAGTAGATTCTCAATAAAAAGACACGTACACACAAAAAATGTGTCACGAAATTCAAAGTAAAGAAAAATAAAATAATTATACGTCACACGAATGCCAAGTATTACTTGTGTGCCATTTTTTTAATTCTTTTTTTTTACATTCAATTACCCCGCCTTTACCAGAGTATACATATAAGTAATCGAGTGCCTTGTTGTTTTTCTCTGCAAGTAAAGAATCTCAGTAAAGCCCGATACTGCCATTGGAAACGTAACAACTGAAATGCTGAAAGCTTTCGATTTGCGTTTCTCGCAAGTTAACCCAAAAGACATTTTCCATTGGGAAGCATCGTCCGGGGTTTTATTTCGTAAGATCTAACTGCGAGTCGATAACGTTAAATAAATAAATAAGCACAGCTGTCGGAGTGATACAATTTTTAAGTTAAAGGAAAAGAAAAATGTCAACGCACTTTACAGTACTCATACAAAATGCACAGTAGAAAAGATTTTCCGGAACTCTTTACGTAGATAAGTACCTGCGTCAGCGTCAAACAATATCAGCCCTCGTTGTATCAACTTAATGTCAAAGGAGCTAACAATAGCCCCGGTTCAGTTGAAATTATCGATCACCAGCCAGTATCAAAGCCGGCGGCAATGCGTTGCATTAATTAAGCCAAGCATTGGCCATAATTTTCACGAGACAACGAAGAGGAGCTTTTTCCTCTCTCGTATGATTAATCTGGTTAAAAGCTGCATATGCAAGACTAAAAATTATCGTAGCTACTTCTAATTGCTCCCTGTCCTAAAAGCTCCCCCTATGAATTCTGTATAATAGAGCCCGCGACCAAGAACCACGAAGCTTAATTCACGACGATAATGAAGATTAGTGAAAAAAAGCTTCTTTTTTCAAAATTTCACCAAACAGTAAGAGTCTGACTCCATTGTACAGTAATTGTACTGTCGCGTGGAAACTTGTAAAATTAAAAAATTTTTGTCAAATTTCACTCTACCAAAGGCGTCTAAGGGAGGATCTTGACTTTTTTTTCATAGTCATCGCGCCATTGTCGCGCAGAACGCGAGACTTGTGAAAAAGCGGAGCGTAGCGCTCGACAATTGATTACAATCATGCTTTCGTGCTTTCAGGTTGGCGAGTCTCCCTCTTGCATAGACCTGGACACGCTCCGCCTGTAAATTGATGGAGAACGATTTGCATAAAGCGCGAAGAAAATTTGCTTGGGCTCAGGGCTTGCGAAAAATTGCCCATTGTTACTGCGGATGTATGCCATAGGTTAGGGTTAGAGTGGTAGATGACACGTTGGATTTTAAAAATATTTCTGACCCCCCTAAGCCCATACGTCTTGTGCCGTTCCTGGGAATGACCTGAACTCCAATTCTATGATGCACACGTCCCGTGTACCTTTTACTACACAGAATCTACGTGGGACAAAGTTTTACATGAAAACCGTAGTAAACGATTTTCTTCGCTATAATAATAGAGAGGAGTTTCTGGGTTCGTGCTTGCGAGAGTGCAACGAATTTGTTTTCCAACTTTGATGCACTTCGTGCGAGCCTCCTTAATCCGTACAAACAGTCACTATGGAATTTGTAGCTCTCCTGCGAAAATTCCTACCCCCGTATAGATTCACGTGCACGAGGTATATCCGTATAAACTAGCCGTAAACAGTGTTGGATACACGTATACGGGTATATAAAATGTGGCTAATATAATTTGAGAAATGGATTTAAAAACGTATCCGTACTGGATATAGATACATGCATATGTTTTTCCATTTCATCAAGATTAAATACTTTCAACATCCAACCACGCGAGATATAAAAAATATATAAAATATTTTTTAGCATCAAAATTTGATCCTTCGCTGCTTAAGCTAATCGAATTAATGCTTCGAGCGTTAACAGCCGGCCCGATGAATTTTCTATTTCCAACTGAGCGACTTGTTTCCTCAACGTGCTGAACCACGTCGGCATCGCTTGTGCTTCTCTGCGGAGACCTACGTGTATACAGTTAAAGCACCTACTTTCCTGTCACGTACAGCAAAGAGTAAAGTAAGAAAAATCCAACACGTTTATCCATTCGATAGCATATCGGAAAAGCTATCCTTTACCGTGGGACCTCCTAGTGGGAGTTTCATCTTTACATTTTCTCAAATCCGCGAATCCGCGACCAGCATCCTTTCGTTCTCTCCGTTCGCGCGTCGCAGACGAAATGAATAAGAAAAATTTCATATTCACGTTTCCACTAGAAGGAATCCATGTACAGAAGCGCCCCTGTGGAAAGTATTGAGGTTTTTTCTAAAAAAAATTTTACAAACAAAAGTTTCAAAAAAAGGAGTCTGATAGCACCGAAAATGAGCGATTGCCTAACTTTGTAAAACAATTTTATGCAAATATGGCTGTAGTTCTGAAATAGGAAGCCACCGGGTATATATAGGTACGTGTATACATTCCTGACCTAGTTCATACGAACCCTTATACACGAGTCTCTAGCTTCTCATAGTACACTGGGACAAGTTAAAAACTTTTTCAAAGATCCACGGGTCCTACGAGCAGTAAGTTTATGTTACGATTGTGCTGCCGTCGTACTTTATTATGTATTTTAAACAATGGACCACGGGAGACTATATGTAATTCCTCTTACAAAGGTGTATACATATATTATGTATACACATATATATGTACGTGGAACGTTAAAATCAATACTAGCCCGCTTCATTAAAATCCGTCTCGTAAATTCATTAAAATTCTTTCGGCTTCACCAACCGCCTATTCGCTATAATTGAATTTACAATATACATACCCAGGTAGCCTCCGTACATCAGAATTCTTCTCGTTCGTCGACGAAGTAGTTTTTCTATTCAATTTACCTTCGACTTGCAACGCTTATATACAATTCGATTAAAAGACGAATTTTCTCTCCTCCCTACGGAACTTCACCAGCTATTGCTACAAGAAGCTACTGATGTCTATTGATACTTCTAGCAATACTAGCAACTGCTACAGGAGCATTTCACCGAAGCAGATTTTTTTCTTAATTCTTATTAACTGAATTGCCATGGGAGTCCATAGGGTCTTCCTGAGATCTGAAGTTGAACCGAGGGTCAAAAGGTCCTTCAGTAAATCAGTCGGTATTGAAGTACCTCTTGCTTCGTTATAATGGTTGGCTAGTAACTTCTAGGGATTTTTCCTAGTAGGAATACCCAGGCATTGAGTAAATTCTATTACGTGTCCTCTAAAGCCTGAAGAAGAAGGACAGAGACGTTATGTCTGGTTTATGCAACGTCAGGATAACGATAACACGGAAAGACATCGAGTAATCCGTATAAGTTTCCCCAGAGAGAAGTAAAATTGTCAGGGATATTTTGTACGTCTTATGCCCTGGTACCTACACAGCCTCCGGCTATTTGTCAAGGATGCGAGAGACGCTAGTGGCGGTTGGTAGTCCTGTCGAATATATAACATGGTTTGGTAGACACCCTGGGGAAGTTTCTCCCCGAGGAGAAAGAAGACTTTTCGTAATTACGCGTTTCCGCGTGAAGCGATTTATCATCCACAGGAAGTTTCAGTCGGGCAAAGGCACAATAACTGCAGATCCTCTTAACGTCAAGTACCTAGAAAGAATCTTCCTGATCCGACGGCCATCGGTCTAGTTCGATGATGGATCGGACCCTCGGCAAGGCTATTTACCAACCAGGATCAATTTCTTGAATGCGCCCGAAGTGACAAATAAAAAGATAGCCACAACTTCTAGTTACTTATAGGAAATTTTCCCTGATGTGATACCGAATTCAACGCCTTCGAATTCCAGTCAAAGACAAATTTCCCGAAATGACTCGGGACGGCTTAATCGGGCTTGAAAAATCCCTGACGATAAGTATCGCACGTCACGGCGACAAGACAGCCGAGGGGGTGACTAACTCGAGAAGAAGTCGTAGGTCGATCCTGTTCCGTTTCCGATAAATTGAAGAATCGCATAAAGGATCACCGATGAGAGCAGAATCTTCACCAAGAGACTCCAACAGTCTCAAGTAAAGTACCACGTTTCGATCCTCATGCGTTTCCACGAGTACCGAAGTTTCCTTTTTCCAATGATCCAGCGATATAAAGGACAAGTCCCACAGTATCCAAGGAGAATGGATTTTCGTATTAATTATTACTTTCATCGTCCACCGCGATGGGGCGTTAGCCATCGTTAGAGAAAATCGTAGGCAGTAATCCGCCGCTCGTTCGCCGCTACGTGACCTGGGCCACTTCCGCGTGCGTTGAATATTTTATTCGAACCTCGAGAGGGTTAATTTAGTTTCAAAAGGTTCAAGAAGAGAACCACCCTCTTTTCATACCCCCACCTATTTCCTCTTCAACGTTTTCTTATGGCTCCGTAGGTATCTTAACCCTCTTCTACGACACAACGGACTTCACTTTCTGGCCCCCCATCTCGTGTTGGCTATATAGTACTGCTGCACACGGCACAATAGAAGCGAACTGGTAGCCCCTGGAAATTCCGCTCGCGGTGCGGAAACTACGAAACTTACGGAGAAACAATTTCCTCCGCGTCCCGACGAGTCAGCTCGTCGTCGAGCCTCACGCTGATAAATGCCCATCCACGTAGGAATCTCGAGGCAAACCTCGAAATCGCCGACCTAAGCCACCCTGCGGGTGTAGTGTACAACTTCGATAATTCATTTCATAGGCTGTTCTATATTACCTACGTCGTGTTAAAGCTCGTATCACACAGCAGCACCAGCGTCACCCTCAACCTGATACCAGCACAGAGTAAAACGGCACTACAATGAGGACACGACAATGAAACCGGGATCGTTCGAAGCAATCGATCATCCATAATCCACTTGGGGAACATGCCCTAACTTTACCTGATAACCGTAACGATCGATAGATAAGACGATATCCGATCTAATATTGCTATTGTCAATTTTACCATTAAGTACATCGACTTTCGTTTCAAGATTTATGGATACGGACTATTTATGTTCTACCTGGAATTCATCATTTTGCTAGGTGCTTCGGCAATGGTACAGTCATCAGAAACAAGATTTTTGAATGAAATATCTCGTCATTCGTTGAGTCTTATATTTTAATGAAAATTTATTATTTTTATTTAACTTTCGGATGTCGCACGTCGATCCAGAAGTAACGAGCTGGAGAATCACGTGACTTGACGATTCGTGTACCACCCTGTACCGAAGAACGAGGGTGGTTTCGGAAACATGCGAGGAACCAAGGGGAATCAGTAGGTGCGAACCCCGTGGAACAGATCAATAGATAGAAATATTGACGTTGAGGAATCGTGCGCGTGATTGTCAAAATGATTTTCGAATATCTGGAGACATGGAAAATTTATGTTCGATATAGTATAAGAGGCAAAGTATATCATCGATATATAACTTTTTGCAATTTTTACCGCTTTTTATGTGGTTCTACTATACACGAAATATATTCTTCCCGTATGTTATACATATTTTTTTTATATACGAAACGTACGAAAAAAAAAAAATTATTATATTGACAAAAATATGTTTTGCCTAAACGTCAGATTTATACATTTTCGGTGAGGGAAGATATATCTCTTGACAGAGAGAGCGCGAGAGCGAGAAAGCGAGAGAGAGAGAGAGAGAAAGAAAAATAAGAAAAAAGATTTGCGCCACGTGCAAGGACAAAGGACATCTTCTTTCTTCTCCCACTTTCTTCGCCCCTATTCTCTTCCTTTTTTCCGCCTTTTTCTTCTTTCTCCGCATTGCAATGAGAATCCACGGAAGCGTGGATCCGTCCCACTATGCCATCAGTCTAAGAAGTTTCTTCGACTCCGTAAACGCTGCTGCATTGCTGCTGATAAGATTTTCACGGAAGGTAACGTTCCGCAAAGAGACAAGAGACACTGTGTGTGTTCCTTGCATTAAGCGTTCTAACTTGATTACCATCAAAATGCAGAGAAACTAAATTTCCATTTAACATTTCGAATACTCAATTCGTCGTCTGTCTCTGAACTTGACTGTACACTTTAAATAATTTCCTTTTCTACCAAGATTATTAAATGGGAATTTTTAATGGCATAATGTATTGCAGATCGAATTAACAAGAACTGCTACGGGGATGAAATTCATTTATTGGAAATCTTATTTCACGATTGTCATAATCATTCACGATGATCAGAAATTTCTCGCGCTGGATTGTCGGTCGAACAATAAGAAACCAGACGAGGGCCAAGTGTTCTCATAAATATCACCATTGAATTCCGTGATTTTTCGTTTATGGCAGGAGTTGCCGAGAACGATCGATCGACGGCAGGCTTTTCACAAAAATTTCTTATACGCCCCTTACCCATCCCCCCATCATATCCTGATACTGTAGATTATCACGTCCCTCGAGAATCGGATTTGTTACTTTCGCAAAGTTCGCAATATTTTTAAATTTCCTGAAAATCCGACAGCTCCGTGGCATTCGCGAAAACGTTCCAAGAGGTCGAAGCTCAATAAAGTGAAGTTTAGATTGAAGAAAGAAATAAAAACATTTTTTTTCGTATCTCCAAAAATAACGATTTCCTAAAATCCAAAAGTAATAACTTCGTCTTGAACGGGCTTTAAGCTCGCCCGAGTTTAATTCGTACAATGGCTTCCCGCAGGATTATCCTCTCAGTCTAAGTAACGTTAATCCCATCCTATCGATCATGCGAAAGGGTTCGCTTATTCTAGATAGCTACTGAGCATCCGGCGTGCTCCGATTACGCAATAAATCATATCGTGAGTTTCTAGAGCACGACGCGAATTACATGGTTCGAGTGACGATCGCGTAAATTCGTCAATGCTTATAACTGCGTCAATTTAACTTTTAATCAAGGTGACACAAGAATCCTTCAAATTTCCAATAGCGTACACTTTTGTACAAAAGCATTGTAAAAAGTCCGTCCGTAGTCAATTTTCAAGCAAATGACGTAACGAGTACACAAAAAATTTATTTCAAACCGAAGTACCCTTCTAACTATATGTGCACAGTGACTTCGTTCCTACATTAGGGGAGAGAGCTGGACATGTACTGTACCACCAGAACATTAGATATTCATGCGGTTTGGGCTTAGTACAGAACCCAAAGTGGGTACCCGTCCTTCTTTGCATAGTCCGCGCCATTATACACAGCATTAGACGTTAAGCCGCAGGCGATATTTATGAAGTTTTTACGGACAACGGTGAATTTTTGCAGTTCACTCGCCATTCCTCTCTACCGCCTTCTACGAGTAAACCGTGCTCTATAGAATTTTTCAGAAATGAATTTCACCAGAATTTTTCTCATAATTTTACCTGCACAATTTTTTCACGACGAATCCCAATGCGGCACGTTGAATTGCAGCCAGCCGATTAAAAGCCGAAATACAATGAAGTTGGATACTACTGTTCTGGGGCGTGATCGCGTACCACGCGATTTCCAATAGCCGTTGGAGCTTCTTTGTTACTCTTTTTTATTTTTACTTTTTTCTTTACTTCTGGTTCGTTCGAGCAGACCAACCACTACTCAAGTAACTTGGTGAAGTGCATTGCAAGCCGTGAAACAAAAAAATAAGGCAATTACATTTCGGTCGGTATTATAAATCCGTATTTGGTGGCGCCACCTCGCGGCTGTTCCGTGAAACACGAAATTCTATTGAAAAAACCGCCACCGCCAATGTATCAACTAATTAAATAACCTTACAAAGTAATATACTAATAGAATAATATTTTTTCCTCTGCGAGTAAATACGTTTCATCTGAATTACCAGTGAATATTATTCAACCGAATAAAATGGCTGCCATGCACTTCCTATCAGGAACATATACGACGACAGGATTCAGTTTGCTTCATTGGCACCACTATGCATTCTCTACCACTTGCGTTACTTGCAACCTAATCAAGCTTCATTCAATTTCAAACTCCTTCGAGCTTCGACTCATAGCTAGCTCCCTTCTCGCATAATATTATACACAGTCAAGTTTAACCTAATTCCACTGGCAATTGTGGCCCGTCGGAATACCGAGATTTACGACTATCAAAACCAAATCCAACTAACCAATCTCCAATTTTCATATCCTCTTGTCGAATACATAATCTTTGTGCGTGTAAAATTTCTAAAAGATTATCCGTCCCGCTTTTGATGTGCATGCAGTGAACATAATGTAAATTTCAAGATACATATATACTTGCCATGTTAATTCCTCGACGTTTGAACGGTAATAATTCATTAATTTTTTATAAAACAATTATTTTACATTAAAATTAACTACCGCAAATGAAGACAGTTGAAATTATTTTTTTAACTTTTTACAACAATATTCAAACAATACAAGGTATGAAAATTAAAAGTATATGCACTTTCGCTCCTCAGCTTTGCTCAACGATGTTATGTAGCAAATATTTTTGAGAATCGCATTATACTATTAATTTGTAAAAAGATTTTTAAAAAAAGTTCTAGAGGAAAGGTGTTTGAGACTGCATAAATTTTCCCGTGCTGTGCCGTATACCTGTATGAGAAACGGTGGTACCTCCTCAAGCAAACGTAGGCATGCACGTACATATAGGTATGTAAAATTAGTCTGCACCTGTCAGATCAGAATACATATATACGTATAACATAGCTATATGTATATACAACTTTGGAGATACCAAAGCACGCTCAGATACATACCATTGGAAATATATATCTTAGACATTTCACAATGGTCACAGACTATCTGTACACAGACAGAATACCAGAAATATAAGGGCGATTCTTGATTTCCATGAAACTGTGTATTTTGTACGTCGAGCACGTATCGGACGTGATTTTCGCGAGAGGGAACACAGGAAAAAAATGTAAGCGACTAGGGTGACAAAGTTCTAATCTAACCTTAACTGATGTTACATTACGTCAAGTGCGTATATTTCTACAGCCCCGTACACGTATGTCCTATAACTTAATGCTCGGTTCACGTAACGCGAGCACGCACTACGCCCAAGTATATTAATGGGTAACGCTGTGTAATGGGAATATTGGCAGAACACATTCAACCTATCGGAATCGACCCATTAATCCTAGCAGGTTAACGACTAATCCCGATAATCCACACATAATGCACAACCGCTGGGAACCCAGTCAATGATAATTATTCAAGCCTAAGTTGTCACGTATACTCGTTGTATCTGACTGTGGCAGCTGACAAAGTTTCCAGAATGACATACGAATTTCCTGGACAAAAAAAAGTGAGTCAACATGCCCAGGTTTTTTTTCTCTCATTTCCTGGCAATTTCCAGTGTGCCTGGCTTTTAGCTTCTACGCGCGAGATACGACGGGCTGGAGTACAGGCAAGGTACGTATATAATACCGACTTCAAGAGAAATACCATACGCTACAACGTAAATGGCTTCGGGGCGAATGCGGTGAAATAAGCACAGAGCTATATCCTTTTGTTGTACGACGTGTATTATGCGTCCCCGTTTATACCGAAGCTCATTTTCTCGAGCTTAGAGAAACGAGCACGATGTAAAGTAGCGAAACAGTGCTAAGAGCGAAGAGTCTATAAGACCGATGAGAACAGGAGTAGCTCTTCATTTGGATTTAAGGGAAAGTGAAGTTAACCATTGTCTTCGACTTGGTTTCGCCTTCAAACAAATATACCCGGGTGACTTGAGGGAGACAAGAGAGATAGTAGATATAGACTGCACAAGTGGAGGAAGGAGAAGATGACGTTGTACATACAAGTACTAACGGGAAAGGCGTAAAAACCCTTTTCAATTATCACGAGTAAATATTTTCTTGGGTTAGGAAATCAAGCCTTTTGGAACCACGAAAAATAAAGAGGGGACATTCGTATTTCCCCAGTGAGTCCTCCAGTGAGGCTCGAGTGAATCTCACCCTTTGGAAAGTTCGCGACTGCGAGTAATGTACGTGGTGGAGAAGGGGGGGGAAGTGGGAGGGTAGTACCCTAAGACCTTTCTAAGAGCTCGTCCTGCCCTTTTCAAGGTAGCGACTCGACCAATTCCTTCCTGCTGACCAACGTTTACTGGCTGATTAGCTCGGCTGGTTCACCTACCATAGGAACGGAATAACTTTGTGCCTTGCGTGCAATGAAAGCCCCCTAGTGTCAGGTTTACAAGGATCCATATATTACAGTTCGCTTAAACGTCAGTCAATCTAGCATCGTGAACCAGGGGCTGGAAGCTTAACTGATGGCCCTGAATTCAATAGACGGGTCTGATAACGAGGTTTGCCAAAAAGGTGAAAGCCTCGGGTGGTATCCCCGTCGTGCAACAATGATTCTCACGTAGACTTAGCTGCCGAGCATTAAATGCGCTATTATAGATTTACATGGGTGCCAAGGGACTCACCTTTTCTTCGATCTTTCCTGTTGCCATCACAACGATATCCTCGGCCGACTTTACCACCGTCGAAGCCGCTTGCTCTTTTCTCGACATATGGCCCCGGAACGACGCCTGGATCTTCGTCGCTGCGTCGCAGAGTTCTGCAGCACAGAGAAACACAATGCACGTCCCTTTAGAAGCGAAAAGGGAAGAGAAAATTTCTTTTTGGCATCGCGCGACTCCCGGAAACGCCAGCCGAGACGTCCTTCGTGAAATTACCTTGGCTCGTTTGACTGAGTTTCCACTGGTGCGATAGTGATCTGCATAAATTTTAAGTTCGCGGCGCTTCGTTCCGCCAGTGGCGGCATCCAGGAATGATAGCGATTACATTGTGCGCGAGGAGAGAAACGAAGGAAGGGTAAAGGGGAGGGCTGGTTAAAAAATATATATTTCCGACGATAAAGTAGATAGACGACTAGATCGATATTTAATTATGGACTGTTGGATATTAAATATTCGCTGGGGTTGATTCGCATTTTTTTCCCTTCCTTTCTTTTTTCACTTTCTCTCTCTCCTTACGCGCGTCACTCGACGTTCTTCTCCCTCACTCACGCGCGAGAACCCGACGCCCGACGATTTATTTCATTTCCGCGACGTCTGCCGTCTGACGGGGTTTTCGGGTAAAATGTATTTTTCAAATATATCCGTCGATATTATTGGGCTTCTCGCATCTGCGGTTCATTGAATCGCGGATAACGGTAGTACGTATAAACCCGGACTACCGTACATGGCGTTGGGGCTGACCGCGTGCGAAACAAATTTTCTGATTCCAGAGCAGGGCGACTCTCGTCTCCGCCATTTTTCCAGCAGAGAGAAGTTGCGCGAAGAGAAATTCTTCCGAACAGTTTGTTCCAACAGTGACGAGGGTCTTACACGTTGTCTCCTTACTTTACGGGGGGAAAAGAAATGAAAAAAAAAGATTAGGGAAAAACGAGTATCCGTCAAGTTGTCGAAGGGTACTTTTTGTTTGTCATGATAAAATAAAAAAATCTTCGTGAAAAGACTCGACTGAAACTTTTCGTCGATTTACGGAACGAACGATTCGTACGGTAATGTTTAGTCCAATTTTCAAAAACTTTTTTTTTCGTGTACCGGTGCTGTACTGGTTATCGTAAATGAAGCGACGTTCCACGTACCAATCCATTGGGAAATTATGTTATATACGTGTGTGTAGGCTTTCAGGAAAACAGCATCACGCGGGTGGCAAATAAATATAACCTGTAATCTGCAGGACTGTCCGGCCGAAGCAAGATTATAAATTGACAGCTGTCATAGGGTCGCTTTCGTTTAGCGTAATTTCAAAATATTTTACTGCTAAATGCGAACCGCTTTCCGATATGCATTTGGCAAATTGCCAATATTAGGGAACGTTCGAAAAGGAGAGAATTCTTTCAAATCTTCGACTCATCTATACTTTACGCGAGTGCAAGAGAGACAGACTTATGGGTATCTTAATGTGAAAGAAAAAGAGAAAGAGAGAGAGAGACACTGGTGACACGAATCGCGAGTAAGAACGCAACTTTGCGCACAATAGCAAGTACTTACACGCACGCACATGCGTGAAGTTGGCCGGCCAACTTTTATTTTTTAATCTTTTTTTTATTCCGATCGTTTGATAGTCGTTTGATAGTGTTTGTTAGTCTTGTAAAAACGTTTGATAGTCATTAGTCTTTTTAGAAAATCAAAATCAAAGTCTGGTGTGAAGTTGGCCGGCATGTTTTTGTTTCTAACCGGACTTTGTTTTTCCGGAGCTCGGATAGTTACGAATTGACTAATAAAAACGTTTGATAGTTCATCGTTTGCAAGAAAAATGAGAAAACCCATAGGCGAATCAAGGATCCCAATCGATACGATTGCTGACTTACGATTATTATGTAATTATGGAAATGCCTAAAGCCTGGCCTATTACGTGTCTTGAAAAAGCTGATACTGGACAAGAAGCAAGGAAACGACAGCCAACTTCACATCGTACATCCATTTGGCTCTTCTAAAAAAACTATTGATTATCAATCGTTTTGTCCATCCTATAAAACGATTGGAAGTAAAAAAAGTTTGCAATATAGTCTAATTCAACGGACACACCGATCGAGGAATCGATTGTATCGTATCGATTGGGATCCTTGATTCGCATATGGTTTTTCTCATTTATCTTGCAAACGATGGACTATCAAACGTTTTTATTAATTAATTCGCAACTATCAAACACTATCAAACGACTATCGAACGATTGGAATTAAAAAAAGTTAAAAAATAACAGTTGACCGGCCAACTTCACGCAGGTCACGCACGCTCTATTACTTTCTACATAGCACCTACTATACCAACACCATAAAAATAATATCCAAAATTCGTCTCAATTTTTCATAGAAGTCAAATACGCCAAAACCATTATCCAAAATGATACTAGTAGGTTACACCAACTGTGTGTGTGTGCGTGCGCGCGCTAGAATAATTCTGCCCACACAAAGTTTCGTATACTGGCAAATAAGAAGTTTCCACACGCGTGTATGACACGACAAAAAATATTCTACATAATATATAGAATATATTATATAATATATTAACATATTATATGAGAAACCACGTAAACAATACATCGGTACGTCGTATCATAGTTTTCGAAAATGCAATAGCAGCTCGTTTAAAGAATATATGGCTCGTAAGACGGGTACGACTGTCCATTAGTTAAATCATCAAGAAAATGCAGGTTCCATTAGAAGAGAAGAAAAGACCAGTAAAATCGTATAGTTACCGCGATTCGAATATATTGTATCTACATTAAAAGTCCGTAGAAAGCAGTACAAACAGAGGAAGTCGTAAAGTTTTCGACGCAAGTACAGCAAGCGTAACGTATAACGATTTCGCGAAGGGACGAAAAGACACGAGCAATTGGACAAAATATTTGGAGCATCTACAATTTTATTGTATCCGTATATCTGTATGCAATGGTCCATAGAGTAACAATATTCTGGCACGTCTATTTGAACGGGACAAATGAACTTTTTTTTTCCCGATTAGCCGTCCCGATATACCGAGAGCATAATAAATACGTGAACTCACCCTTATCGTCGGAACGGAATTCCTCCTGCAGTTGCTCCTTCGTTGGTTCCTGGTCTGACGTAGCCTCCGTCTGCTTTGTCGACACTTCCGTTTCTTTCATACTCTTCCTGGTGTGGTGGCCCCGAAACGCTGCTTGTATTCTGGTCGCTGCCTCGTCTTTGCCCTTCTCGATCTCTTTCTCAGACTCTAGTTGCTTCTGTCCACTTTCCTTCGTGCTTCCCTTAGATTCCGCAGCGCCACTGTCGTTTGACTTTGGATTATCTATAGCATAGACAAAAGGGTTCTTTAAATTATCCTGATGATCGGTCGCAGTTTTTTTTTTCATTAAACTATTTTTCTGACTGTTAATGACATTTTTCGAAATATCTAAGGACATTGCATGTTTCTTTAGTCAAAGTGAAATTTCGACCAAAGGAACTAGCCGAACAATACTCTGTATACAAAGAAGGATGAAACATTGCTGTGCAATAGCAAGAACATATGTATATATATATCGTCAGCTAGGTATGTTACATACTTCGTACGACTACAAAGACCGTATGGTAAGTTTAATAGGAGGGTGCGATATATCGCATGTAAAAAAAGTATAAAGGCTTATAGAGACAAATGAAACGTATTTCGGTAACCGCACAAAAAACTAAGAACTTTTTTTTTAATACTAAAATATAAAAAAAATCAATCTCCTCTCTTAATAAGAGTGTTCCATCTGGCCTGATGCTTTTTATATTACCCAGTTACAGGGAGACTATTAACAATCGGGTTAATGGTCTGCGAGCTTGTCAGATTCCTGTCAATCAATCAAGGTTTCGATGTAGCCGGGAAATTGGTGCAAATCGTTAAACTTTATTGACTGAGGAATTAGAAGAATAGAATAAAGGCAATAAGAAGGGTATCAAAAGGATGAGCAATGACTTAATCTAAATTCGAATGCAAGATCACGTTTAAGTTATGCAGCGAATCCAACCGGCATTAATAATGCGAATTAGGAGGCTCGGTCGAGATAAAACAAATACTAATTCCGCCTTTTCGGACTAGGGACTAGGTTACGTAATTCACGAAGCAGCACTTCTTCCACTACGAAGGGTAACATCTCCCGAGAGATAAAACCTGGGCAATTTCTCAAGAGAATTTCGATGGTTAATCTTGGCCATTGCGAAACTCCTACAAAAATCTACCCTCAAAGATCTAATTACTAGCCCAGGGTTATAGCAGTACAGTTATATATATATATATATATATATATATGCGGGGAAAAAATAAGAATGATACCCACGTATATTCGTTCCTGTACAGGGTACGTGTTGGTAACACTGCAAAATGAAAAGATGCCTAGAGAGAATGATAGAACTTACACGAGGAAAGATAGATTTTAATGCTAGCTAAAGATAATCTTCTTAAATGACTGACCGCGGCAAGTATAAAATACAACTGGCTCTAGAAACTCGGCTTAAGCACAAGAGAAGATTCGAGGCCGCGATTAAACTTCGTTAGCAAGGAATCGCGAGAATTTCAAGATTTCTGTTTGCCGATTAGAACCCAGCGCGCAAAGCACTTTCTGCTTTCAGGAATCGTCGAGGCAGTACGAGCTACAGGATTTTGCCGGGAGCGGCGCTGCCGTCGAATTCGTCGAAACTTATTTTTTATCCTTACTCTCTTTGAAGGATCGCTCGAGTTTGAACAAATATTTGAAAAAGCTCTGGAGCACGGTTCTCGCGTCAGCAAAAAACGAGGATAGACGAGTGGCGAAAGAAAGTTGACCCAGACTCGAAAAAGAAAAAGAATCACATTAAGGAATTGAGTATAGTCAGTGCATATACATTTTTAATGCTGAACTTCAAGGTTTCTTACTGTTAAGTTTATCTTGTGTTGCAATCAACCTTCGTGAAATCGATCGTTCGCGTGAGGATCGATGTGACTGCAGGACGTTCTCATAATTTCTATGTAACGACAAGGGACTTGTTACCATGTACCTGGCTAGCCTAACGTCACTACTATCGATTTATCGGAATAATTGTTATCGGTGATAACAGGTCGAAATAAATTTATCGATACGAGTACTGTATTCGATACCGGTAAGAGTTTAAATTAATTCAAGCTATTTTTAATTTCTGGATTGGTTCCTCTCGTAAGTTGATCGCCATTTACAAAAAAGTACACAACCAATCGTATCATGGAAAAGCGAACGATCGATGATCCGTACACGTTTACAATAGCTTCGGGAATAAGAGCCTATGTATCGGAAATGTCATCGATAAAAATTTATTATACGTCACCATAGATACTTGACATATATTCCCCGCGATATTGTTTTTTCAAAATTAATTATTAAAGACGATATGTTCCTAGACGAAACTTCATTTTTCCCAAGAACCCATCCCAGAGACATGATTCATCTGGTGACTGGACCCATTACGTAATGCCAAATACACAGTTCAAGATGTCCAACGTGAGTAAATTGAATTACGTGAAAATTTCATGAATAAATTCCATTGCTCAAATACATTGCTCGCCCAATAAATATGTATTTTGATTAAAAAAATATATATTCGAAAGTATAATTTACTCGTATCCTTCTATACCGATATATCGTGCAGGAACTCTAAATTCAGGATAAACCGAATACACTGATATTAGACTGATAATATAGGACGATAAAATAGCGTAGGAAAGAAGACACCTAATCGCTCCCAGACCTAGAATTTATTAAGAGAAAAAAGCAAACGTCACGTCCACGTTAAAGATCAGATCGACAAGAAATTATTGCCGACATGATGGTCCTCTCTCTTCGTTTTTTATACCTGCAGACTGAGCATAGACGTCCATTCCGACCCTTTCGTAATTCATAGCCCGCTTGTTAACCTTTCTACGTGAGGTTACGAATGTGCAAGGGGATTGGCCAATGTCCGTTATTACGACACTTTTAAATTGACCCGCTCAAATTGTACAATTTTTTCTCAGAGGAATATTTTCCACGATTTTTCCCTGATGGTACATGTAACTTATACAACTTGTATGCTGACGTCAAGAAATAAACGTCATTAGGCTATCACATCAAAGTATGTCTCAAAGATATTCTACGTATTGTAGATACGTTTGAATATCGATCCAGCAAGAAATAATGAAATTGTCTAGGCTCACCGTGTATAATCGAAATCCTCGAAAATTTAATGGCTAAATTGTACGAGCGTTTTGACCAGAATCAATTGAAACATTTAGTGACATTTGCTTATTCGATGGGAACCACTTTCACGTAGCCACATAACCTATACGAATTTCGCGTATATTAGGTGAGACTAAATTCGACGACTGGAAACGCCGAATCGATTTTCAAATAATTGAGTTCCGCAACCGGAAACGCAAATGAATGAAGAAATTCGTTGAATATTCGCCTAAAGAATTTTTCAGGCAATAAATACAGCGACTCGTAGCCCTCTCGTGGCGAAATCCTCAACTTGATATTACTAACCACTACGATTCTCAGTCCCTCGACAATCTTCAATAGAACCTTAAAGTCGGTGTGTCGTACAAGTACTTCCAAAGTATTTAAAAAAGATGACTTCCGGCGTCCATTAAATAATTTAAAGGCGATCGACCGTCGCGTCTTATAAAGCCTTGGTAATATACGTCAGAATTGAATATTAACGAGCCGAGATTACGCATGTCGTTAATCTTACAACAAAAGAGCCCTGCCAACGTTCTAGCGTACGTTATCACACAATATCCCGCGTATCGTATACGTATACATTATAGCGCTTGTACGATAACGCCTAACTCAATGTACCATAACCTCAAATAATTCTGTAACGTCAACCATTTTTTATCATCCCCTTACTCCACCGAGCAAATTAATGACAAATTTTGTACACACCTATTATCTCCTTATACTTCAGACAGAAAAGGGTTGAAAACATTAATCCGTGCTCGTTTTAGCTAATACACAAAATGCCGCTCAACTTTTGTAAAAGGAGAACCCTTAGCACTTTTTTCAATTAATATTGATATTGGTATAAGCAATGTGACTAATTACAGACGAAACTGGAAGTCTCAGAGGAATCGATCGTTCAGCTCCCTCAGAGAGTTTAATGACATCGGTACCAACACAAATACGTATAACAGCAGGAGATTTTCTTCAATCACAACCCCCGTCTGTTAACGTAACCCAATGACCCTCCGATTCGTTTATATTAAAGACGAAGTTAATTTAGAGCAATTTATTAGATTAGAGATTATCTTGGTCAGCTTTCTTATCGATAAGGCCGCAATCCAATTTAAGTGTAAACGCATTTGACGTCGATCCAATTAGTAAGCAAGTAAAGTATTTGATATTGATGAGGAGGAAGGAAAATGAAAATTGAAAAAAAATAAATAAAAAAATTGTAAGCAGTGAAACGGGCATATTAGGCTCTTAAGATTTTTTCCCGATACTACGATTTTTTTCTACTTAATCAGTGAAGAATTTAAAAAACGTCACGTCCTTTTTGTTCACGTTTATTTTCCAACCCTCGAAAAATTCTTCACTTTTTTTTTTAAATTGTACGACCTACGTAATTACCTCGAATGGTAAGCAAACTGCTTTCTTTTTCTTAATTAACGTAATGGCCGATCCTACTAGGACAGTTTAGTTTTATGGTTCTAGGAAACTCTAATATACTACCCTTAACTTCGATTTCACGACTCGCTACCTACTTGGGCATTACCATTATACGAGTATTAAGAACTGACCAATCTTGTCATTAGAAGTTTATTACGGCACACGGTTTCCTTTTCAAGGGATTTTGTATCATTTTATATAAATTTTTTTTTGGCTCTACTTCTTTTTTGAGTAAATTACAAGAAACAACCATGGCAAATTGAACAAAATAGAAGAGTTCCGCAGATGTCATTTCCACGTGGGACTAACAAACATTTTACTTAATTATTGAAACGTCCACAATTCTAGCGACAGAAATGCAAAAATCGTAGTTACTTAGGACGCTTGTATTAATTTTATTGTGACTATGGTAAATTTAAACAATATATAATGTAGCAACTTCCTAACGGCGCAAACTTCCATACTGGTTTTGCATTTTCTTGGCTTTCCATAAATCAACAAATAAAACTCTCTTATTCTGCACCGTTTGTTCTCTAACTAGTATAAAGGTACAAAACTCAGTTACCATGTACTTTGCCTTTCATAATACTCCCTCCCTTTAGTCATTTTTTTATTTTCACGTAATTCGAATACGCACTGCTACCTTTCGTGAGAACGAATATTTCGTGATACACTCCATCCACGATTTCCGACCACCTTTTTATTATTATTTTTTAACCGCCAGTCCACGGAAATTTATGATTTTTTAAATTTAACAAAAATTTCTTTTTCCCTTCTCCTTATCGGTCGTTACATATCAGAATTACAATACAGATAAGCCAATTTTACATTGTCAGGCAAAATTCTCCCTACAGGGAAGCATTTAAATTCCATCCGACTGCTTACGTGGGATCAAAATGGCTGCGTGCGAAAAAGGAACGTTATTGTTAGACAAGAAGGGTTCGTGTATGATAAATATTTGAAGTCAAGAGTAAAAAAATGTACGGATGTCCTCAACCCATTTTTCTTAAACAACCTGAACACATGTTATGTTTCGCCATAAAATTGGCAGCCATGCTATTACTTCTTAACTATATATCCTGTGTACTATATGTATCGATTTTTTTATCATTACATTAAATAAAAAAAAACTTGCATCGTAAGAATTTCAAAATTTGTTACCTAGGACGAAAATTTGGTTAAAACACTCCGCGAGCACAATAAATATCGATGAACCAATTGAAGTGTTCCTAAAACCATCTCAACCAAGATCAAGAGTCTGTTCGCAATTTTTCCCAGCAATTTCCTTAATCCAACCAGACGACCATCCTCATCGATCAAATCGATCTCACCTCTCTCCACCCATCAATCAACTCACGAAAAATACCAATATTCCATTTGAGCTCACAACAATTTTCCTAAATAAAATCTCCCGCACTATTAATCACAAATGCAATTTACACTGATGCCATACAAAAAAATAATACCTCCCCACAAATATTATTTCCAATCACTTAGTAATGCGCATACAAATTGGATTACTCCGATATCACAAAACTCATCCGACAATGGAAAGTCGTTCGTAACACCAATTAACAGCCTCATCGAAATCTACAAGAAGAGTAAAAAAAAAATGTTGCCAATACAAAATTTCACTCCCTCCCCCCGCCCCCGCCCCTCTTCCCCGCCCCCAGACACAAAACTCTGCCATTCAAAACCTATGGATACTAACAACCACGATAAAATGGACGCTCCTATCATGAAGCGTCAACGATCAATTAATATTCCAGGACGAAACGCCCAGTATCAATAGCACCATCGTATCTCTCGATAAGCCCGTCAAAAGTATTAACACACACATATGTATATATATATTCAAATTCGAATACGAACTACCCTAAACGGATTGTCTTCGAGTAACCCAGGGGATTGATCCATCGGGGACGACGTTTTTCGAAATGAGGTTATTCCCACCATCGAACGTATCCATCGTATCGACATATGTAGTCGACTCACCTCGAATCTTATCCGCGATATCCTAAACACCTGATGGTACCTCCAACGTGTAACTGGCACGTCGCTGCCGCCTTCAGCCCCTTTTATAACCGCGTCCCCCAACGACCCTGTGCGCACGCCACGCAGTCTCGGTGTGGCCGGTATAGTATAGACCCAGGGAGCTTGAAAGCTTGAGGTGCACTAGCTTCACGAGAGAGAATCTAAAGTGCGAAGCCGTTTCAAAGCTTCAACCCTCTTTCTTCCAGTTTCACATTTTCTTTTCGTTCCCTTACTCTCGTTCTCTCTTTTATATATATACATATATATATATATATCATATACGTATAACCCACGATCTTCCCTGTCGCTCCGATCTCACGTGACATCACTCCGCAAACCAGGCCGATAATGGCCGCGCCTTCTCATTAGGAAGTTACGAACCGAATCGTTACAATACCACGGAAACGCATGAGCGGGAAAATTTGAATCGATAGACATTACTGTGGAACGAATGATTAATTAAATATTTTTTATACGTTGAATAACTCGAGGACAATTCGTTTTCAGAATTATAACAGTGGGTTCGTTTACCTGTGTATACTGTAAATGTATTTTGGGCGGTATTCCAGGAGTTTTCAAATTATTCGTGAACGGGATTGTTCGAGTTGGCAATTCGCGGCATCGTTCCCACCGCGTTTTCACAAATTCCATGTAGGTTTATCTACGAGGGAGCTGTTTCGCCAAAATGCTAGAGGGAAAATGTAGTAACAGGAGTGTCCGTACGACCACGGAATTTGCGGATGTCGCGTTACTGTGAAAAAATTTTCGTGTTCTTGTTCTTGGAATTTAATGAGAGAATTGTACGATCCTTCCTTTTTTTTCTCCGCTTTGAATAAGACAATCAATTCTTTGTTTGCCATTGCTGGTCTGACGTGGTTGTCACGTGACTTAATAGGAAGACAACATGGATACCTTCTAAGTTCCCTATGAAGAGATTGTGAAAGAGAACTCACACTTTTTTAGCTAACGAAAACCGAGCGAATTTCTTTGTTATCGATCCTACCGTTACGGATATCAAAAGTTACAAGAACGATAGCACGGTTATCAAGGAAATATCGTTAACACTTTTTTCTTTCTTATACCATAGACAGAGATACCGTTGTCATAGAACAACTGAAGAAAAGCTTTGGTAGAGATAACTCGTTGCTATAATTATTTCTAATAATACCAAGTGTATACCACGTACGAATAAAGCCGGATGAGGAACGAATGGTCAACGGGATAATCCTGCCTCATTATTATGCTGGGTATTATATTTCATACAAGAGAATGAGTCTGGTAATAATTTAGCGTCAAAGAGAAAAGTCCCTAGAATGATATCAAAAGATATTGCGAATTTGTAGAAGGTTTAAATTATATATAAAATATTTATTACGAATAGATATGCATATTGACATACCGATACCTTTATATGAAATATACACACGTAAAGGATCCGAATTGAACTTTTGCTATTGTTCGGCGATTGATAAAGCAGGTAAAAGCTGGATTAATATTTTTTTCTAAAGGTTGAACCAGGCTGTTGGATGTCGATTGGTAACAAAATTAACTTACGGGTAAAAGGGATTATGAAAGAATTTCGTATGACGTGTCGGTGAAGTATGATGTAACGCAATTATTCGTTTCAATGCTTTGAAGAAAAAACCTCCTTTCACGCGTAAGGCCAATTAACAACAAAGCCAGTACACGTGGAAGAGTTGAAAAGCTTGTTCGGAAGCCGTGCAATTATCCAAGTTACACATTCGCCCCGCCAATCTAGCTATATCAATATTGTCGCAAGCTCTGTCCTACCGTGAGGAACTAACGGTCATGCATCTACCGCCATCTGCAGGAAATTTTGGTGGAACATTTTTCAACTATGGTTTCCTGCGTCGGTAAAGTCGGATGCGAATTAAGCGAACTCGAAAGATATTACTTTGTTACCTACAGACAGTAATACAAACCATCGAGGACCAGGCAGTATGAAAGAACGACGGCAGCACGTCGCCAACTTGAAAAACAAGCCGCATAAACTTGCGACAATTCTTTTTTCAACTAGAAACAAAGCACTCGCTTTACTCGCACTATATCTATATTTTGTATCGTACCTATCGTACCTCTAGGTTAAAATTGAACCCAAGTGTGGGCGCTTCATTCTCTGTTGCTCTCTCGCGAGCCACCAGCATGACTATCTCTGTCGAACGTGACCGCCCATCGAAACGCCGGAAAAGCGTTGACTGGAAGTGATCTTACATGTATCTTTTATACAAGGACAATTTGACACTAATCTTTTAATCAACACGATCATATAACTTCTAAAGCTACTATAATGGCTATCTTAACTACTCTCATCAATGAAAATTTTACTGGTCAAATGAATATTCATGCTACACAATACCAGCGTGTATTGATCCACAGGATAAACAACGTATCAATGAACCGCATTGGACATGCAAATGCAAACAAGTAAACAGATTTGAAGTCCTTTGAAAAATTATCAATCGAATTGAACTTTTAATACTATCCTCGTACAATTATACATTATTCGTCATACTCGCGATGGAGTATTTATACGTGTGTTTAAAAAAATTAGAGCAATGTTCATAAGAGTCTCTAAGTTCTCTGTAAGAGTACCGTGAAGATTAATTCAATTAAAAGGAATAATAATTGTAGCAAAAGAAAGCTGCCTTTTCGTGCCTCTTTTTCCAAGCAGTGTGCCACTTAAGCTCGATCGGTATTAAAGCGCCCTTTCTCAGCAGGGGTGCCGCGTATCGCACTTCTGCAAATTCCTCCTAATCTCAACAATACCAAGGGTTAGAGGTTAAGAGCATTCACCTGAAAATACGTGGAAACAACACTAGCACAGCTCTATGCCGTCGTGGAAAGATCAATAAGCGAATAGCTCCACACAACAGCCAACTCTCTGAAGTCCAACACATAGCCAGCCGAAACTTAACCGGACACACGTTACTCGGCAAGCGTGTAAGGGTTGCAAAAAGTGCCGACGACTCGACAGGATTATTTTCGGCAAATTTATCAACATGAACTTAAGACTCCATATACACATTAGATTTATGATGGCGAAACACAAATTTCAATGCTTGGAATACCTAGCCAACTATACCTGCTTAACTGTTGTACAGTCTTGTCACTGTCAGTCGACTAACAGTAATCTGAAAGGAAAACGAACTAGTTTCATTTAAAATCTTCAATGTTTTTGTATCCCACTGTGTTCATGCAACATGTACTTTTTTATCGATTTTCCTTGCGCTGTATCCGACTTATCCATTTGCGCTGATGGGAACGATGCAAGTTCAGGTTTACGCAATATTGCAATTTCAAATCGGCTAAATTATTGAGAGAGGTCATTTTTTTTCTTTTCTCAATATATAACAAAATATGCTTGGATAAAAGCTCACGAATTTCAGAATTCAAATTGGATAATTTATAAATGTTTGATACTTTGCCACACCCTGAAATGTTTCAATGTACTAAACTGTAGCTCAACGACTCATCATGAATCTTACTAAATATTTATATAATTTATGAGCAACTGTCACACTTACAATTATCGATTTGTTTGGAGAAAATATAAACTGGCTTAACTTATTGTCATGTTTCGAATTTCCTATGATTTTTAACTCGTAACTTTGGTACTTGACCCTAGAAGAGATACGTATTGCCTAGCTACTATTACAATTTTAATCCTCTGGGGTTCTGTCGGACCCTTATATTCTTTCCAGAGTTAATTCTAAATATCGCATGATGAAATAATAAATCCAGACACTCATCAACCTAAATTATTACAAACAATAAATGAAGTTAAAATCTATAATAAAAAACAAACAGTCCCTTTATCAATGCTCAACATAAAAAATCCTCAAAACCTTCAACAATTTCGACAATCAAATTTACACGAATCTTCGCAAAACATATTTAGGTACGATTCCTATACAAATTAGAATTAATATAAATGTGCCCATGAAGAGCCAATTAAATAATGAGAAAACACGCAACAAATAGTCATATGTCGCGTGACGTAGTTCAATTACAAAAACCGTGAGATATTCACAATAATTCAATGCCATCCGTTGACGCGTCCAGAAAAAGAGGAACAAAAACACGAGTCCCTAACCTATATCGCGCAACATAACTAACCAGTGGTCTTTTACATGGAGCAAAAAAAAAGAATAAACTTGTAAATGCATAACGAGAAAAAAGCCCCCCCCCCCGCTCTCAAAAAAATATTTAAAAAATACCTTAACAAATATGCGCGTGAAAATTTAACAGCTCACTTATTTCTCTGAATAAAATTGTATGTACACGCATCGTCCGTCTAAAGGCGTCCATATTGGAATTACATTTCCACTACAGACGGTCTCATCTAATAATAGAAAAGTAACAATCTATTTGATAACGAATATCCATTGAAAACAAAGAAATTATCTGACGCAGTGGGATCAGAAGTGCAAAAGCAAACTAATTGTAGGCATAATTTAGTCTCGTCGTTGCTTCTCGACGGCCTCAATATTTACCGAATCATTTTCTCGATCGATAATCCACGTATCTACGTTGGAATAACGGCTTTCAGTTACAAACTCGGCTGGCTGGTCAATGACCCCAAACAAATTCTAAGGTCTATCCAGTAAAAATATACCTAAAAATTAACCCTTCATCAAATTCCCACAAAGGTAAGTCACTGTGTCACTCCATTCGACTTACAATTACTGTTACTTTCAGTATAGGAATCCCGAACCGAATGGACCGTGTAAATGATTTAAAGATACGTGCCAAATACGAGGAGCAAGGCGATAACGATACAACAGAGAATATTTTTATAGGACTTATAAGCACACCAACCTATATGCCATGATATCATGAAGGAGGTCAACAAGGAGGAAAGTCTAAATGATTTTACGATACGTACCAAATATGAGGAACAAGGCGATAACGATACAATAGAATATTTATATAGAACTTATAAGCATACCGACCTATCTGCCATGATGTCGTGAAGGAGGTCAACTTTGCACGCAATCTTTCCGAGATATGTACTGACTGTGTAAATATATATATATATACTCTCTCAAATTAACGTACTTAAATACAATATGGCCTTTACACGAAAGAAATTCCTATATCACTAAGAATCAATGCTGATCGTTACAGCGAATTGGGATGTTTCGAAGTCATCAAGGCTAAGTATCTCAGTGCTTTCATTAAGTGGACGGAAATCTATCTCCCGGGAGAATAGACCATTTGATTAAGTTCCTGGAGATATCTTGATTCTGTGATTCCAATCGATTCCTTGTAGGGCCTTTTGTTTCGGCAAGTAGTAACAGACACGCGTACAGTGACCTCGTAGCTTCTTATTTAACGCCGATTCTGCGCGACGGCGTCCGACTAAATAAATCTATTGCAAGTCCCTTGTAATCGTGTACAGTATTACTCAGAGTACTCCTATTACGAAAATACGAATCTTACTTGTACTCTCTTCGATAAATCTCGTTAATTTAACGCTCACGACGAATTAGTGGATATCCATTACTGATTGGTACCTATCCCAAGCTCGATACGAAACCTATAGTCGGTTCACGAGTTTGGTGTGGTTTTCTGACATTGGCTAATAATGCAAAGCATTAAGCAAATCACACGTGGTTTTACATAAGTTAACGTGAATATATCCTAAAATAGAAGAAAAAAATACGATTAGTTCAAAACCATGTGTATTCGTTTCTGTAACAAAATTTTTTGGCAATGACACCGTGTAGTTTTCTAGAGACTTCATTGTTTTCGAGCTTTCAAAAAAAACACATCCAACTCGTGGACCAACTACGTTCACTTATGTACGTTGTATTTTCAATCGATCCCTGCGGTATGGCAACTACGGTAATTTGGGAAAAAATGTCGACAAATATTATTACAGTAAACGAGAAAAGGTTCGATAGCGTTAGGGTGCGACGTTTTGAAAAAATGACCTAGCCATTTTGTTATACAGTACTTTCCCATAGCCTTTATGTTACTCAAGCGTGCACACAATCACGATTTGCAATCTAGGAATACATTGGCGTCAATGTGGATGAACATATACTATTGTATGTACATTTGTTAGGTTAGGTTTGAATATATGTATGTTCTTCCACTTTGGGTAGCGAACACGAAAATTATTCATTGGCAATAAAAAGTCATTCTAGAACTCGTTTCGGTTTGGCTTGGAATACTTAAAAAAAAACGTCTTTAACACCTCCATGATGTATTCAAATGTTAGGATATAATAGTCAAGGGAAATGCAGAATAATAAAATAAATGTCTGTGCTACTTTATGGCTGTCAAGTTAAACAATTATTATTTGAAAAATAATCATTTCCACGTACGAATTTGACGCAATTTTGTATCCCCATTGTTCTTCCCTGCTCGTCACATGAGTTGACTTATTAAAAGACGAAAATTCACGGCAAATGGAATTCCCTGTTGGTTGAGTATCTTTTAGGGAATTTGTTTTCAATTATTAATGTCACTACGTACATATCTCCCACGTATGAATCTAGCATTAATTTTCTGACAGTGGATTTATGATAATTTTGTACAATTTGTGTAAAGCGAAATTAAAAAAAATTTCACTTCCTTTTTTCACCTGTTAAAAATCAAAAACTTTTGCTTTCGAAATTGAATTGTACAACTCTCGGCCAAAAGAATACACTTTCCAGTTCGGCCTACAATCCATTAAGCCCTATTACCAAGGGTACTTATTTCCGGATATCAATCAATATTAAGCATCAGAAAGTGTAGGAACGTGCTGGGAATGTGGTCCCTCATTTAGATCTCTTTTTGGAATTGAATAGAACAAGCATGAAGAAGAGAAACGAAAAAAAAGTAAAAGGGACAGTTAATACTAATACCAGTAAATAGAAATGGCGTCACACTTCTCCATTTGTATCAATAAGTGAAGGTCGTCGTGCAATTCCAGGTGAAACAAGAGACACGAGATCGTGTACACTGAAAGACCAAAAAAATGTATGTAAACTACCGAAGCAATAAATCGTTACGTGAATTTTACTTTAAGCATAACTGAACGGCATCATGCGATGGAATAATGTAACTGTCACATAAAAATATGAAAGTATAGAGTGAAAGAGAATAAAGTACATATTCACTCACCGACATTCTTAGCCTCCTCCTTCGCTCCTTCAGCCACAGGCTGCACGCTTTCGTTGCTGATACTGCATCCCATCTTGACCAGCGACTTTTTATCCTGTTTGTCCGCCTTCGTGGAAATGAGTAAACGTTTTTATATGACCGATTATTAATTGCAATTAATCTAGGAACAGTCTCTTATTAACATCGATTTTATATCACCAGGAATATAAGAGCGAACACGCGTTCGCGACAACTATATATGTATATGATCACCGGTTGTCGAGGCAAATATATTCGTGGATAGAAAAAGTATCGCCTTTATGGACGTTAGGAAATTCGCATGGAAAAAATCACAGGCCGTTATGGAGTCGCACCTTTACGCGATAAAACTCCTTGGCGTGTTACGGGTGCCCTACCACTTTCCTTGGAAAATATATATATATTTCCTTCTTCAATCTCTGTTCTATATAACTATGTAACCCTCCTCGCGTTGTATCTCCGTTTTGTTCTCCCTTATTGTTTCTTCTTTCTTTCACTGGTTGCTACGCGTAATTGTGCGCTTTTATGCATGGACGTTATTGAATTAAATTCGTCTCGTTAATGAGCCTTGTGCTTTAGACTGTTTAACACCTATAACACTACTAACGATTCATATGAAAGACTAGTGGCTAGGCTAATCTACGACGATCAACGAGGAGGAGGTCCCGTCGACGTCGCGGGGCGTACTGACTACCGGCGACCCTGCCCTTGCGTCGCGACTATTGAAATATAGCTATACTGGAAGACGTTCGTTGTATTCGGAGGTACAGTCTGTCCACGAGTTCGATATGTTTTTTGGACAGATTGAAAACAATGAAGTCTCTAGAAAAGCATTTGTGTCACGGCCTTTGTTTATTACAAAGTATGCATATGCAGGGTCTTAGACTAAATATGTTTCATTTTTCGATTGTACCACATATTTACGTTATTTTATGGAAAACTACGTGTCATTTGGTTAGGACTGCGTTGCTTAGAACTGTCAAAAACCACACCAAACTCATGGATTAACTATAATCCCGCGAGGGCGCTACTATCTCACTCACACTCTGTAGTAGGTTGTCCTCTTCGAATTGAATTACGCATGTGGTGTACAAACCCACCAAAAATATTGCTCCGCCGTTTCAGTGCCGACAAATCGTTTTAGTACGACATTGCACGTCGTAGAAATTTGAATTAAATAAAATTTCATTTGTGCATAATTTTGGAGAACGGGCAACATCCAGACAGTCCTCCCTAATCCTCCCTTTAAGTAATATTTTTTCCTCAGCCTTAACATTTTGAGAGACTATACAGCGTGCAATAGAGACAACATACTACATTAGCCTGTTTTCGCGCTATCTCTCTCTACGTGGATCCTTCCACTGCCGTACACGTTCCAGTATACTTCGTGGTCGCGACGCCGTACATGGATATATACGTATCGGGGTCTGGCACATCTCATTGGAGGAGTCAGCCATAAGGAAAGGAAGGAAGGATACGTATCGGGGCGACCACTTCAGTTGGGTCGAGCAGCGGCGGCTGTAAACAGATCGAAATTCCTGGTTGAGGAGACTGATGACAATTCTTTTTCCGGATGACATTTATTTTATATTAAATATATTTATTTTCGTGAAAGGAATTGTTCTTATTGGAAAAATACAATGGATTTTTTTAGATAATTTCTTATGTGCATACAATTCTTTTTACCCTTTTATAACCACTCCCATAGTTTCGATGCGTTATTCTAGTGTGTGCGCAACATGTACACTTTTTTGACTCTAGTTGTCATGGACTTTTCCGCTCATGCTTTTCGTACCAATTGTCATAACTGACAGTTCACGGAAGCACAATTTATTTGTATTTACTCCACGTGGCACGTAATATTAATCAATATTCCGAGAAACCGTCATTTTGGATTGATATTGTTCCTTCTTTTATTTTCAAATATGGAGTTTTTACGCATATAATCGATTGTCTTTCTTTTTTATTGATGCTAAAGCTTTTATAAGCTATTGGTAAATGAAAATTTTAGTAAAAAATAATCCTTTGGGCTTAACTAAAAATTCATAATGATTAAACGTTGTAATAATAATAAGTTAACAGTCGACCAGTTTATCACGGTCTCCGTTGTTTATTTGATATGCATGCATATACAATGAAATTCATTAGCGCAATGCGCGTATTGTGAATCGTTATATTTATAAATATATCAATAAGGTAAAGGTTTCAAAAGCCCTTCTGAAAATAGAATATGAAATTGGTGTTTTAACCCTTAGCTGCCACACCTCAGCCAGGCCGCATCGCGACCACATGAGGTAACTCATTACCCCACGCTGAAAAACCTAGTTGTACATACAAGACATATGGGTGTTTTAAAACTTTTAATTAATTGTTTCATGTTCGTTGAAGAGTTTTTCAAAATTTCTAACGGTTTTTATCGGTCAATTTATTATTTATTTTTATTTTTATTTACGCGCCACCACCACGCGTTTTTTCGGCTTTCTATGTAATGGAGTCACATCTCACACTCGTCTACTACTGGCAGATGTTACTTGTATCAATTTCAAAGGTTTTAAACCTCTAATTTCACTTTTTATGAGCCTGGTGTAACTAGTTACCCTGAGTTACTCCCAGTGGTCGCTACGGGTTAATTAACACACGGTTAGTTCCGTGATATTTAATTATTGAGAGACGCAGCGATTATGTATATCTCATAAACTTTGACATTAAGAGATAATAAATAAAGGAGAAACATGATTAGTGGAAGTGCACTTTTATGATTGACAATAAAAATTGTATTAGGTACACATCATAGTAACTTAATATTTTTTTAGCAGTGCTTTAACAATTCCACATTGTTTTACATGTCAGACGTGCTCCATTTATAAGCTTCTTCTTGTAAAGCTTTACGTGCATTTTGAGCGTCAAACCATTTCTTCTCGTAACCGTTACTTCTATCAACTCCATCCCATCGATGACCTGGTTTAATGCCAAATCGATTGGGCATAAATGTACCTTCGTATCTTGGTTTTTCTGAAAGAAAAAAAAATCGAAAAAATGTGTAGCTATGGATGCAGATACCAGTGAAGTGTATATTGCTTTCATGAGAATCCAATTGATTTTTAAATGGCAGCTGTATTTTACCTGGTTTTCGTTTTCCTTCTTTTATTTGTTTTTGTTTTATGTACTCCAACATAGGATCGCCTTCTCTATCTTGCTCCCTAAGTTCCTTATCCAAGTCAGCATCATCCGCGTACCTTGCCAGAGGCTTACTCATCTCGTACAAATCTCTTTTTAATTTTTCTTCTCGGTCCTCCACTTGTTTCAAGCTGGAAAGAAATAGTTTTGTTTCATAGTTAATCTTACATAAATTAACATGCTAACTGTATTAAATGAAAGTTGCTTATTAAGATAATGAGTGCAATTTAATGAATTATTTTTTCCTTATGATTAATTACCCTTTTCCCCATTTGGCATATTTCTCATCCAATTCTTCTTGAACTTTTTGTTTTTCACGCTTTTCAGCTGCTTCTGCAGCCAAATCTCGCTTTCGTCCTGTTTTACGGTCACGGAGAACAGCAGCTTGCCCAACGCCACTAACGTCTGCGCTCAACTGAAAGAATTGTTAATGAATAGTATTTATAAATTAGTGTTTAATCAAAATAGTCTTAATTATATACCTTACCTTGCTGAATAATTCAGCCTCGCGTTTCTTGTGTGCATCAGTTTCTTCTCTCAATGCTTTGGCATTTTGTAATCCTGCCGTTTTACCATCTAGAGTTTTTTTCATTCGGCTGTTCTGATCCTTTGGGTTATCTGGAGTTCTAGATCTTCTCCTGGGCTCATCATCCCATCGCGATGTTGATTTTCTTGGAGGTGTTTCCGATCTTCTATGGGATTTTCTAGGTGAATTCATATCACTGTCCATGTTGTGTTTATTTCTGTGTTTATCCATCCTTCTTCTGTGGCCATCTTTATTATATTTACTGTCAGATGATCCAGTATTTCGAGAATCATGCTTGGATCTTCTAGGAGGACTCAAGTCTGAATGATAATCTTTATCGTGTTTAGAATGCGATTTTTGTCTTTCTCTTCTAATAGAACTGTGATCAATATTATTGTTGTTTCGTCGATTTCTTGGGGGACTTAAATCAGAATCGGAGTCTTCACGATTTTGTTTCTTTCTAGGGGGACTCAGGTCGGAATCATAATTCTTACTGAATTTTGGATGATCTTTTGATTTTCTCCCAGATCCGCGATCTGAGTTATTGTTACTTTGAAATTTTCTGGGTGGACTAATATCCGAATCCGATTCCTTTGAATGTTTTTTCTTTCTAGGTGGACTCAAGTCTGATTCATAGTCTTTACTTTGTTTGGAATGTTTTCTTGATCTTCTGGTAGGACTGTGCTCTACGTTATTGTTATTTTGCCTGTTTCTAGGTGGACTTAAATCTGAATCAGAATTATTTTTATTCTCTTTTCTTCTAGGAGGACTACAGTCTGAGTCGTCGGTTTTTTTACCTTTTATGGAGGGAGCTAAACTCTCGCTGTTCTTAGTTCTTGACAATTTATCGCTTTTCCTATTACTATCAGGAATAGAATCATCTGTGTCCCTTATATTATTTTCACTACTTGTTACAGTTATATCGCCATCCCCATCATCAGCTATTATTTTCCACCTTCTCTTGTCCGAGAAATCAACAGGTCCACGTTCGTCGATTATGCCAACAATTTGTGGCGCGTCTTCAGTATGGTTGAGGATATCAAACTCTCCATCTTCAATCGGCCTCAAGTTTTTCAGGTCTACATCATCGTCAATGATCTTTACTCTGGAAAATACATCTCAAAGTGTGTAAAATAATGAAACAAATTATCCTGTCTCAGCTATTAGGAACAGTTAACATTACATAGTGCATCTAAAATGTTCAAGACAGTCTTATATAGCAATGACGACTGTCTTTTATTCTAATGTTCATCCTCAGAATAACGTTTTCACGTTTTCATAATACACACAAGGAGACACATATACACAAAACGTTCTTTAAACGATTTCATAAAGTTAGTTAACGATCCCAGCACTCTTACAGGCCCAAGTAGTTGTATCAAACATAATCAATTTAACCTAAAACAACAAGGGATCGTTGTAGGCAATAGGGCAGAGAAGACAGAAATTTTGAAAGCCCTACTTACGTTTTCACCCCGACTTTCGCATGCTTCTTCTTCTTGTTCTTCTTCTTCTTTTTCATTTCATCGTCAAAAGACAAATATTTTTTTAAATATTCCTTCTGATCAATCTTTCCAGAAGCCATGTTTGCAGACACTGGCAGACACTTCTAGGTCATGACCGGCCATTACGTATGCACCAGAAATGAGTGGGGAAATGCACAACGCTCTGGTTTAAGGCAATATTAAAAGCATGGCACTTAAATCACCGTCGAGATGTTAGCGCGGAAAAAATCAAAATTTATATGTTTATAATGCCTAAAAAATTGCTCCGCTCCATATGTTCCGTAATTGCTCCACTGCTACTATGCAGTGATTGATAAATATTCATTAAAACAGCAAATTTTTATTTTTATTGAAATTACAAATAACCAAACAGATTTTCATATAAGTTTCTTGATGAATTAATTTCTCCCGATTGGTTTTTTATTTAATTAAAGCATCTTTAAATAATAAGTAAAATTTGATTTTCACTAAGCTCGATTGCAAACGTGAACAAGTATGATTGGTTTGCGAACACACCTACGACAGCTGCGTTCGAAGGTCAGCCGAGAGTGCGCGAGCATCGTTGCCTCGGTTCATTTTTGAACATACTTGTGACAAGAACATTCCAATAACTACATTTCCAAGGACATAGAACTTAGACTCCTGGAAGAGGAATGGCGTTGTAAAAATGGCTCTAACATGTTGAAACAGAGATATATTTCTTTGTTACTTCGTAACGTCCAATTTCCCTCACTGCGCAAATGCGCAATTTTACTGACCTAACAAAACCCAACCAATTTAATGCGAAACGCGAGTTACATGAAGACTGGAGGAATTCGATTGGAGGCAGCCCATGTATGCTGTAGTGCGCGCGTGCGCAGTGAGAGGAACTAACGTTACGAACGAAGAAAGAGCGATATATCACTATCACAACATGTTGCGGCCACTTTCCACTTATTGCTAGGTAGGCTATTCTCCTTCTAGGAGATTATGTACTGTGGAACGATCTTTACTAATCTTCAAACAACTTCAGATCAATTGGTACAAAATAATGACCATGTATTAACCAGCATTACCTCTCCAGCGCAGTAATAACTGTTGTACTACGTATATATCCACTGAATCAAAAACGGCGCCTGAGCGAAAACCTTCCCTCGCCATGTTCTATTTACGATCCTTCATTCGATTCGCTGCTTCTGAACAACCTATCATGAGAAATTAAAAATGTACGAAAATTAAACAATCACAGATTTATACAGTTGTTCATACAAGCGCAAGATTTCTTTCTAAATTAATATAAATAAGATGAAATGATATAATTTCCAATTTTTGAATATTTTGTGACATCTGCAAAAATAAGGTTTTAAGATTACTTATTTTAAATACATTTATTTAGACAAATACAATACATTTTCAATTTTCATTTTTAGTCGCTTAGGAATAACTGTTTAAAGATAATCGAGTTTAACGTCAAATTTCGTGGCATAAAGTACGTTATTTAACTAACATTCTTTGTATGGTGCTCAATAAGACTCGATAATTCCTTCTCTTTACAGAATTCTCTTAAAATTGCACCAAAGTTCTCGCCATTTATACGATATATGTAATAAGAATTCTTCTAACACCCAAATAAACATAAAAACTGTGATGTAACAGATTGAAATTCATTCATACAAGAGCATCATTCCTATTATGCTCCACCTATATAATTGAATGTTATATTATGCCATATGACATTGCAACGTACACTCCCTTGCATTCACACGTCCACTCGACCTGAATGAAAAGGCACGTAAAACCTAAAAATAGAGTTACCTCATTTCCTCCCTCTAATCAAAATTGCAAATACACACAATTAAATAAAGACACAAAGACACAGAATCTAACACTATTACACGGAATAGACATTCGAAGGTTAATAATTTCTTATGCTATACAATATCTTTATGAAAATAGATATAAGCTTTTTGGAATATTTGGTGTTCAATACCATTCAAATCAAATACGAATCACTAGCTAGCAAAATTGTTTTTATCATTCAATGCCAGAAGGGGAAGCTCCAAGTCACATATCCTGTACGAAAGACATTCCCTCCATTCAATAAAATTAAATCTATCACTACGTTGCATATAAAAGAAATGCAACGCAAACTTAAATTCCAACTTAAGTGATGTTATCAAAATCCTTAGAGTGCGATTGTTAATTGGAATACACGAATACTTATGAAATATCATGCCTGAAAGAAAAACTAATTTTCAAGGCCCTTACATGTAGGTACATTTAGGTGTCATGTTCAGGTGCAAATCAAAAATTTTCAAAACGGCATAATGTTATCTCACAATATCTTCATTTCTTTTCTTATCTATAATTGGCAATACCAATCATGATATACTCCACACTACTTTAACCGCTGCCATTCATGGATCACAGATCTGGACTAGCTGTATCTACGCGCACTACGAGCAGCTATTGTTAAATAAAATTAATCTAATGTTATCGTTGCAACACGTGCAAATTTTGACAGACTCTATAATTAATGTAAATGATCATTTCAAATTAACGGGATAGCAAATTTGTATGCGGATACAAATTAAACCCCCTAGTCTTGATTTGTATGATTGATAATAGGTTTTTTTTATAGAAATTTGTATAACGCAAGCGTTGTACAACTCTACAGAACTTTTTTAAAATAACATTCTGCACCGGCTAACCGTACAAAGAGCTTACAGAAAAATGCACTAGTTCTTAATTTGAAGCACACCCAACGACTTGGACCGGATTAAATATAAATACATCTGGAACTTTAAGAAATATGTTGTAAGTGCATTTTGTGTGAAATTTAAGTAAATGAAATACTGCTCACTGTATGATTAAATAGAGTTGCAAGCAAAGGAATTATAATTTTTTTAAATATATTAAAATATCTTCCTTTGCACTTGGGTGTTCTCTTTACTTTTTTATCTGTCAAACTGCAAATTTACTTTTTATAGGACAAACGAGTGTCCTCTCTCAAATTTACTGATTGAATAATGTCTCGTACTACTGACCCGAGAAACAAAAACTACATGGTTAATTCATAAATACGTACGTTGTCAAAGTAGTATAAAATATATTATAGTTCATTAAAATCCCTTAAGTACCTTAATTTACTTGACCATTAAGAATCCATGTACGTTGACAATGAACTTATCAAAATTATCTCTAAATCGCAGCCTTTGAACACGTTCGGTATTTAATTCTATATTTGCAGTTAATTCTGTGAATGCTGCTGCTAGCCTTTCCGCTACCTGCGGATCTGTTTGAGAGGCTAATAAATTTTGTACGAGTTGTTGGTATTGTTC
The DNA here is from genome assembly GCA_036026315.1 of Trachelus stipa. Classification (NCBI taxonomy): domain Eukaryota; kingdom Metazoa; phylum Arthropoda; class Insecta; order Hymenoptera; family Cephidae; genus Trachelus; species Trachelus stipa. Next base: position 2,025,880 of record JAYRCB010000320.1, on the reverse strand, counting down.
TTGATAACAACATATGAGATAATACAACGGTATACTCGTATTCGATATGTGATCCGAATTGATTTGGCGAGATAATATCAGATTCATTAGTAACTGAAAAAGTATATTAAAATTAGTTAAGTACTTCTTTCTCAGAATAATAATGATTTTATATTATTTATAACCAGCGGACACGTGTAATAATATAATATAGAAAAATACTCACGTTCATAAAGGGTGCCATTAGTTGATTTCTGGGATGGCCTTTCTCAGCAGCAGAATATATATGCTTGGCCATTACTTGTATGATATCGCAACAAAGTAACGTGATGTCGTGTCCAAATGAAAAAAGCCCTAATTCTACAGACGCTAATAACTGTTTTAGTAATTCCTCGGGTAAACTGCAGACTTTTTCCGGATAAATCTCACAAACGAACGTGATCATTTTGAAATATCTATAATATATTGATTGCAAGTAATAAACATCACAAAAATTATTATTACCAGATAATTATCTTTTCTTTTTTATACTCACTGTAAACATAGCGATGGGAATTTCAATAAGTCTATAGTCATCATTGGCATGACAATATTTAAACCATATAAAAATACGTCAGCAGGAGTGACTGGTTGATCTTGCCCAGATCTGGTCTCCCAATGACTCAAATCAAATATATCTTTGCTTAATAGATTAGTCAAAAGTTGCATAAGCAAGAGAATATCTTGGAAAGTATCTTCTTCGGCTGTTATGTCAAGAGTCAAACGATTCGTATTGCAACGTGCATAAGTCTGTACTGTACGTAAACATGCCTCGTAAATACGAATGCTTTCAGCCTAAAATAAAATGTATACAATAAATAAATTATCAACGTAATACCATTCTGAAAAATTTAATTAAATATTATATTCCATAATATATTACCTCTGATAAGAAGCACAGCATTCCTCTGGTACTCTCACAGAGTAATTCCAAAATCAATTGTACCAAACCCTGATAGTTATGATATAACGAAAGTAAATTTGGTAGTTCATTTAATAAAGGAATAGTGCGCTGAAATACGGACTCCACAGTTGGACCTTGCACGCCTAGAGCAACTCCTGCGAAGCAATTAATTTTTTAAAAATATTAAGCAATAATTATAATAAAGACAAAGATGAAGAATGATAGTTTACCAACGAAAGAATCCAGAATATCTCTAATGTCAATTCTGATACTAGGCTCATGATACGACCTGCTAAAGGTCTCGTTAGAAACTATTTGTTTAAATCGATTTTCTAAAGGTTGCAATGTCTGCGACCAATATTGCCGTTCATTATTTGGATCTTGTACAGCAGCTCCAACTTGAACTATTGCACGCATAAGGCCTCTCTTGGCCGCCTGTGGTAAATCAGATCTTTCCTTTGTGGCCATTTCAACTAAGCGACCAAGCCGTTCAGACTTTAACACGCAAGCAGCTCTGCGATGATAAATATGTTCATGAAAAGAACTGTCCTGATTTGAGTGCCGAGAAATATATAAATTAATTTCATCAGGCTTACTTGGGTTGTGATTCAATCAGGGCCACTAATAGTTGCACAGTCTCTTTCACTAGCGCCGGCTCATCTTTACAAGAAGTAATATTGCATTCTACTTTTTCCAGAAGAAAATTTACAGTCCATAATGCACCTGGACTATCTTCTCCGAAGGCTTGTAACAGAATCGTACTAATCTCCGAGTAATAAGTTTCGATTGGTAAAAGATAACTTAGCGACCATCTATGTAGAAACCATACAATTGTAATACTCAATTCTGGACTTAATAAATTTTCCATATCAGCTGACATCGCTATCTTTTCGACCTCACAAAGACGAAAAACAGCTGCGACCAAACGAATTATGTGATCTGCTGATTGTTCGGCACCGTTTACATCCGAAAGATTATTTTGTGGCGATGCCAGAAGTTGCAATGTGATATTTACATCAACATGCCCCTGTTGCACCTAACAAAAAAGGAATACATAGTACAATACATACAAGTAAATAAGATACAGATCTTACATACCTGATCCATACTGTATCGCATTAAATCTGATGGTATCTGAGCCACTTCCCCTTCAGATTCCATACAAAGGACATGACCAGCTAAGAGTACGAGCCAATGCAGATCCTCAAACAATTTTGACATCTCCCTATAAGTCAACATTTGTATTTCTACTGGCTGTCCTACCAATCTGTTAAATTGATCGCGCAATTGGTTTGTTCGGTCCTCGAGCAAACGTGCTAGTAAAGGTAAAGAATGACTTGGAACTTGTCGGCCAAAATTACCTGTGAATATTAATAAAACGACATTCGTAGACTTATTTAGAGAGTTACATAGTACTGCGCAACTAGAAATATTTTCGGAATGTCCAAAGAAATCTCACCAATAATTTGCAGTTGCTCTTTAAATCTGATTCTATCATTTTCTTCAGCAATGTCGAGAGCGTCCATTGTCACCTGTATCTGTACATCTGGTGCCGAATCCCCTCTAGTGCCATCAGGAGCTGATAAATGACACTTAAGATAAGTATTAAACATTTGAGCCGAACTTTGTTTACAAAATTCAGAAGGAAACAAGTGCGCCTCAGATAAAATAGAAATCCATGTTTCTAACATTCGTTCGAACGCTTCCATATATAAGCAATCATCAACACTCATCTGTAAAAAAGTGCAATAAAATCTTTATATTTATATATTATGTAGTACAGTCAGCAATGGCAGTTATGTAAAGTTTGTAGTAAAAAAGAGGAAAACATACGCATTCTTCTTGAGCAGCACCTTCAGTAAATAGACAGGTCAATCTGGTCATCTGTTCCATAAATGATCTCAGCAGATCCTCCGGTAATGAAGTGAATGTTACGCCAAAGAAAGTAGTGAGTTTTCTAATCATGTTAGCAATACCAATAGCTTCTTGATCAATAATCTCAATATTGGATACGAGTTTCAAGAAATTTTGCATATAGGCAGTTAAGTATTGCAGCTTGACTCCTCTGGACATCACAACTCCTCCATTCAAACTGCCGAGTTGTACTAGGCAGTTCCGCGCGTGATGAGCCAATTGTGGATTAGTACGTACTTTCCAGTAAAGAGTGAAAAATAATTCCAGAACTGCAGGATCAAGAATAACGTCACGCCACATTGGACTGAGGCGAAGAGCAGGACTACTGTCTGATTCGTAAACTGCTTCAAAGACACCGATTAACCTTTTGGGTAGTGTATCGCAATTAAGGAATATAACTTCTGATAAATAAAAATATGCAAATTGTTGCATAGAATAACAGACACGTTTTTAGTATAAGAAAGGATATAGTTTGCATATATGAAGCCCCAAACAAGAACACCTTCAGTAATAGACAGTAAATGCTTGATAAGAGGCAACGTTGCTTCTTGAATATCTCCTTTAGTCAGTTCTCCAAGAGCACCAACGCAGAACTTAAATATTCTTTTTAAATCTGAAAGCTCAAACTGTTTTTTGGCCTTAAAATGTACCTCCCATGTTAGACCGACATCTGAAGATTTTACGGTTGTTGCGTACTCTTGCATTAATGCTGATATTATGCTGCATCCTAAAAGTTGCTATAACAAATGCATTAGTTATAGTATATAGTGTTAACTAATAATATGCATGTAATGTAAACTGGTTCTCATGCATCTTAATAACATGTATAGTTACCCTTGGTAAATCACCACTCATTATTAATCCTTCGACTTCATTCAATATTTGTCTTCTTTCTTCACCCAGATCTTCAACACTTCCTCTTTTGACCATAATTGCAATGACTTGCAATATTCTTTCTCTGACGAAAGGTGCCAATGTAGGTTTGCTTATGATATAATGCAGAAGATATTGCCTTAAGGATGCAATATCTCCTTGTGGTAACATGGACCATTCTCTTACTAAAGCTGTTTTTATCAGGCCAGCTGACTCGAAAAGAACATAATCCATGCTGCTGGTTTCTAATATTTCCCGACATAGTTGATAAGGTGATTTTGTTTTGCGAAAATTCAAAAAAACACCCTCTGCAGATTGCCTTTGTTCAGCAGTCACAAGATTTGGTGGTGCCTGAAAATACAAAATAAAGTTTTTACCAAAATCATTTATCTCAAAGTTTTGAAGAATGAGCTGTTTCACAATTACTTTTAAATTATATATCCATTAATACATTATTAAACAAAGTTTACTTCAACTTTTCATTATATACAATTGATTGTTTAATACAGATCTACATATAACATAAAAATTATTGTGCCTTACAAGAAATATAATTTGTCTTATGATTCTGGACTTTTCCAAATTATAGAATATTGTATTATATATATTTTAAATAACAGTTATACAGACAGTTTTAATATCATTTGTTTTTTATTCCCAATCGAAATGATTGTTTAAACAATCAAGAAATATTTGTATATTGTATTATTAAAAACAAACAAAATTCTATAGTACAATAACATAACATAACCCTGTCTAAAGTGAACGATTGAAAAGACACAATATAGAAAGCTAAAATTCACTATTTTCAATACATGTATGTGAACTACACGTATTTCTCTAGTCAATATGAAAAATAAAAGTTAATCAATATTGTTCTTACTAAAATAATTTGTGCAGCAACCTCCAATTCTCGTAACACTTGATTCGCCATTTTCGTAAATAAATTCCGTTTCGCTATCAGATTGGCTGAAGGCTTACAAGCAGTGGATAAATAGATGGCAGTACGATTCATGGAGGCCATATGTTTTTAAGTCGAAAGACGAAATCGTGTTTTGTATTTGTGTTTCCGATAAACTACATTTAAATCTGCTAACAATTATTAATAATAACATGTCCATGCCCAGTTAATATTAAAGGTTCCTATAACAAAGGTGAATAACACCTTCTAATGAACATTTATTACAATACTTATAAACATTGTATTTTCAGATTTCAACGATCCAAAAGTGGGAAATACCTTTGAAATGAAACGAGTTAAAGTGAAGCAAAGCTGTCCAAATCCACTCTTCGAATGTTGGTTGCAAGAATGGAAAGATGAAGCAGCCAATAAAGGATCTGACATGCAATATTGCTTTTCCAAAGCGCTGAATACTTTGAAAAAATATCCATTGCCTTTAGATTCTGGAAAAGATTGTATTATATTACAGCATTTTGGAACTAAATTATGTTCTATGCTTGATAAAAAGCTCAAAGAATACAAACAACAAAGCACGAAATCTTTTAACAATGTCATTAGATATGTTGAAAATGACATTGATGTTGATAAGTCTACAAAACAAAATACTAAAAAGAAAAGTGATACCAGTGCTATTGCAGAAAAGCAAGTATCACCTGAATCATTGAATAAGCAGTATTTGCCAGCATGGAGATCGGGTGGCTATGCTATATTGTTAACATTGTACAATAAAACAAAAGAGTCTGATTACATAGGTATTAGAAATAATTTCTTGAAAGCTGACAATATAGATGGACATAATTGTTATTATATTGTTTTACAAATAGGGTACATGTGTAAAAAAAGTATAGAGGAGGATGCTCAAGTCTTATGTGATAAGTCCTTCAACAGACCAGATCCTGGTTCACGTTATACGGCATGGTCATCAATGTCTACTCTAATTAAAAAGGGTTTAGTTATTAAATTCAGTAATCCTGCAAAGTAAGATGATATTTTCATTTCATGGATAAAAATATAAGTGTTCAAAGCTTTATGTTTTATTTCAGGTATAAGCTCACTGATCAAGGATTAGCTCTTGCCATGAAATTATCAGAAGTGGATAAATATGAATCACAATCTATTTCTTCCGATAATGAAGAAAATAGTACTGTAACAAAAGTTAAAGTACATTCATTGTCACTTAGTGATTCAGATAATCCTGATTACTTAGAAAATATTTACACTAACTTGAAAGAATTGGATGTGCCTAATTTATCACCTGAGATAAACACAAAATCATTGAAATGTTTAGAAAGTAGAACAACTAATAATTATTGCAATGATGCAATTGATGTTTTGGAAATAGAAAGTTCACCTGAACAGTTATCAGAATCTCCAGAACCATTTGTTTATACAAATGCAAAATCTAGCACTGAATATGCCCTAAGAAATCATTTGCAAATGACTGACAAAATTACTAGTAATAAAATGATTAACAGTAAAGAAACAGAAAGAAATGCAATATTACAAATTGAGAATATTGTTACACAGTCACAATCATCTCCGACCTCAAGTTTAATGGAGAGTTCTTGGAATTGTGAACCAAATACATTTGACATTATACTATTAGTAGATACACAAGAAACTGCTGGGTAAGTATCAATGAATCAGGAATACAATAATATGTAACAACCATGCAATCTGTTTCACTATACATTGTTTATTGTTTACTAGGGGTAAAACAAAGCCCAAAGATGACGCTACTATTGCAGAACTTTCTCAGACTAAAGTATTATTCGAAATACGACATTTAAAAGTTGGTGATTTCACGTGGATTGCTAGGTGCAGGAAGACCAACAATGAATTAATATTACCATATATAGTAGAAAGAAAAAGAATTGACGATTTGAGTTCTAGCATCAGAGATGGAAGATTTCACGAGCAAAAGGTATTGCTATCGTTATTTCTTTTTGAGAATACATATAATCCATAACAAATTCATTTTACGTTACAGTTTCGGCTTAAGCAATCGGGAATTGAAAATCTGATATACATGGTTGAAAGTCATGGTAACAATAAACATACAGTGATACCATTAACTACATTGTTACAAGCTGCAGTAAATTCAATGGTACAAGAAGGGTTTACTGTTAAATATACAAACAGTCATCGGGATTCAATGTTGTATTTAGCTACACTGACGAGAATGTTAACACAAACTTACAAGGTAACATTTTTTAATTATGGTAATGGTCTTCGAAGACATGTTACTAAATAGGAAACGTATGCATTATTTCTGTTCTAGAAGAAACACTTAATATGCTGTAAAAAGGAGAATGTAATTGTAAATAATATCATGAGTAGAACAATAGCGCTTATGGATTTTAACCTGTTCAATAAATCTGCATCAAAGACAAAGGTAAGAGAGATTCACTTACACTTATAAAGACAATAAATGTACTTATTGCTTTTTCTTTTTAGAATTTCAAAGTTAAACAAATGTTGATTCGGCAATTGCTGCAATTAAAAGGGCTCTCAGTTGAAAAAGCATTGGCTATAGTAGAAAAATATCCTACACCAAGAATATTATCAGAGTCTTTGAATAATGCAAAAAATGACGGAGATACATTATTGGCATCGATACAATGTGGATCCATGAAAAGGCAATTGGGACCTACCATTAGTAGAACAATTTATCAACTTTATACAAAGAGAACATTAAGTTAAACCATATTGGGTATGTTCATACACGTGAATGTATATACGCTTATACTTGAAAGTTAATATTGCCACTTGTAAAAAAAATACATTATAAAGTTTACCTTAATCTATATTGACTATTACTAGGTATTATTAAAAGAAAAATATTATATCAAGTTTTATTTATTTTATCTCGTTTGTACATTTCTTACTTTAAATTATTAAATTTGTAATATTTACATAATCAATAACATATAAAAATACTAGATTTCCGATTGTAGTTACTATACAATAAGTGTTACGACTGATACAGAATCTACAAAAACATATAATGGGAGGCAAGTAAGAGTGAAACTGAAAGTTGCAAGTTTCAACTGTAGTAAAAAGTACGACATATTTTATGACATCTTGTAGAATCAAAAGTATCATTTTACCAATATATAGTATGGACAGTTTGAAGTTGCACTTTTACTTCGTTGATTTAGCATGTACTGTATCATAACTGGATAAAAATATTAAACGACATTATCAGAATTACTTTTTGTAAAGGTGGTAACTGTATTATGTAAATGGATGGGTGCCTGTATTCTGAGCGAATACCTCTGATCCCTCAAGTTGAGGTTCTTCAGATGGGTTTTGTTTTTGGCCAGATATACTTTGCAGATATCGTGCAATATCTGTTGATTGTTCGACATCGGAATTGTCCGTACATTTTGAAGAAACAAAAGTATTTTCTATTTGTCGCGCAGTTTGAAGTTGCTCTTCATCACTATTTGATTTTTGACATTGTACAGATTTTCCCTGTACAAGACTAGTTGAGCTCAGCATAACAGAAACTTGTTCTGGTAATGGACAACCAATAAGCAAAAGTTCATCTGCATTATAATTATTACTCAGCAACTGTGACAATTGTGTAAAAGCAGCCACTATATTATTTTTAATTGGTCTAAACAGAATGCACTCTGTCTCTCGATTAGCCAAATATAATTGCATAGATTGTTGGATACCCGGAAGTTTAAATTTTATGAGACGTAATGCTTCACTGACAATAGCTGCTATTTCCTCCGTATTGCCAAATGATTTTTGTCGTATTGAACTCGTACCATCTGAATTGACATACAATTTTGCCTTTTCCAGAAATTTCACGAGCGGTTCTATTAAAAGATACGTGGCATGTTGAATAAGCCTTTGACATGTATATTTTAATTTAGCATCGACATATTTTCTAGAATCAATCAGTTGTTCTTTCATTTGAGGAGCACCTTCCAAAAGGAATTCGAGCAATGCATTATTTGAGAGCGTAAATAATCGGGAACGTTTTTCCAATAAACCAAATGCTGCCGTTTTGACTTTTGAAAAGTCTAGACTGTATTCTTTAATAGTAAAGTCTACCTGAAATGGTGCTATCTGCTCTCGAAGGATTAATAAATGTTTGACTTGAAAGAGCTCAGCATCTAATTGAGTCGACCTTAATTGAATCTTTTGTTTAGCACTTTCGATACTCTGCACGCAAATTGATATTGCTTCTTGGCTCAAAGATTGGAAAACCGGTCTATCTACACAACGATAGAGCCTTGATAAACAAACTAATGTACGGCGAACGGTAGGATACCACATTCCATGCAAATCTGCTGGAGAATTACCAATATGGGGTTTTTGATTAATTGGATCCATTGTTATATGACTTCTCGATATCGGTTCAAAAGTACTATTTTCGCTGGATGATAGTGAAATTCGTTTTAATCGGATTTGATGACTTTCTTCTCTTAAAGACTCAGCTATATCTTCCATCATCTTTAATTTTTCTGGATACGCTAAGTCTCCCGCCGAGGGATTATAATTTAAAATATCTGACTGCAAATATAAATGCGCTCGAAAGACAAGTCTTTCTTGTACATCGTGCAACAGTTGCAAGCAAATATTTCCAAAGCCCTGCAAAGGTTCCGAGTTATTTTGAACGTGTTCGTCCAACATTTCAATTCTAAGTATACAACAAATTTCGGCTAACGTTTCCAAATGATTTATGTGTATTATGAACGGTCTTAGTGTATCATAGAGTGAAGTACATAGTCCTTCAAGGTATGCTGTTAATCCACTAGAAGGTTTAAAGAAAAATTGATAAAACAAGCGGTGCTCATCGATTGATGCATGTAACAGTAATGCACATGAATGCCTAACAAGACTGCAGTGATCACCGTTATATTTTTCTTTTACTTTTTGCAATGCCTGTTGTACACTAGGACCTAGTACTAACCCCCGTTGGCTTAAATAGTACTGATGACATTCTAATAACAAGCTATCATATTCTTGTCTTTTATAAGACTTTGCTTCTATGTGCTCAATAATTTGTTTAACTTTTGGTAGGATTGTTTGAAATCTACCATAGAACAGAGCCAATGCTGCATCTGTGTTTTCCATTTTCATATTTCCAGTTTCTTTTGGATTTAAAATACTCTCGGTGGCATTAGAAAGTAAATTAAAGATATAATGCTGCATTAGAGTTATAGCTTTTGACTGGCAATGCCTATACTTAACTAAGTATATATTGCTTTCTTTAAATGTTGGATTATTTTGCACAAAGTCCATATTCGTATCCAGTTGATTTAACAAGTTGAAGAAGATTTCACTATTTACAGATATTGTTGGTGCTTCCAACTTCTCCATAATGGGATCAACTTCTTTGAAGTATTTAACATGATCAGATATACTGTCAATGAATGAATTCAGTTTCTCTTGATCTGAGATAAGTTGTTCACTGGCATCATGAAGAGATGTTGTCTTACTGGAAACTGTGGTATACTGCTTGGATAATGTAGAAAAATCCTCCAAGGCATTTTCAATTTTTAAACATAGGTCATGACATTCTTGACGACGGCTCTTTAACTGTTCTAGATAAGCCACATACTTTGTATCTTCAGCAGACATGTACCGTTCTTCAAGACCTGTGTAGCACTGCAGTAGTTCTTGATACGTCTCAATCCTCTTCACATCTGTCTGATTTCCATCGGATTCTTGTGATAATGTTTCTGGTAGACGTTGATGAGTAACGACGTCGAGAGAAGAAACTTCCTCTTGCAGACTCACTAACCACTCTTTTTGACAGTCTGTCAAAGGTGCCAAAGGATCTTCTGGTACATCCCACTTTATTAGGTTATCCGGAATGCTCTTTGATTTAGCCATTTTCGTACATTTGCAAAGTATGTACTAGGTGCCCAAATGTTTGGGGATTGGTTAATTTGTACAAAGAATTAAAAACTGACACTATACATAAATATCAATGATATTGTACAACAGTCATTTGAAAACTGCAAGACTTTGCTAATGACACCCGGCCATCTTTGCCACGAAGACGCAAGATCGAAGGAGTTATAATAATAATAATTATAATAATAATTTTAAGGTTATGTACATAGTCAGTAATCGGTCATGGCACTTGAAAGATATTACGCTTCTTCATTATACATATAAATATTTACAGTGAAATTGGCAGGAACTAATGTTTGTAGTTGATAGCGCAATAAATTTTTATGAGCTTACAAATTAAGTTCAATATTTTTTGACTTGTGATAATAGTAAATAATAATTTTGAGGTTACGCGTTTCTTTACTGAATAACATCTTTTAACGATACAGAAGCTTCATTATTTAAACAGCTTAGTTATAATTTTATTCCAACTATTGTTAGTGAACAAAAGTTTAAGCTGAAGTGACACCTGTAAATATGACTATGGATTGTTACTTCATCTGACTCCTCCAACCCCTTATTTATATCATGAAGAGAAGACAAAGAAGACCTGTTTTAGATATTAACGGGGAACAGTCTGACTCTCCTAGAAGACGCTGGCAAAGTAAATATCATTGATTCAATGCCTTTACATATGATTTACAATGAAACTTGCAAGACAATATTTTCTAGTGCATATGTCTATGAATGAGTCATCTTGACTTTTTCTTTCAGACAAGTATCAACAAATTGCTGTTGATCACCCTGAACAAAATGGTTTACCTAGTAATCCATTAGTAAATTTATTGGGACAATATAATTCTGATAGTGAAACAGAAGACACAAACCAAGATTCTAATAAATTGGATGACCAAGTTAATGATTTTTTCAAGGTAGTACACATGAATTAAAATGGAACAAAGTCAATCTATTAAAAAATTTATCTTGAAAGGCATCATTCATCTTTTAGGAGATCCAACTTATTGCTCCGGAGCAGCCAAAACCCAATATGATGGATAAATTTGATGGAATTAAATCAACCCCACAGAAACTTGTATCAAATACGAATCGGCAACAGACATGTCAGTGGATGAGATATAACCTACTTTTTATTCTTATAATTTCTTTATATTTGCTTAATAAGAAAAGCTATATATTTTGTTTCTATGAACATATTGTTTAATATTATTTCAGTATGGCAAGAATGTTTTGATGAGTCTACGGGTTACCCTTATTACTGGCACACTGAAACTAATGAAGTTACGTGGGAAATGCCAGCAGAGATGAGATTATTAAGAGAAAATACTCAAGAATCGACAACGCGTGTCTCGCATGCAATGCAATGGGCCAATTTTTCATCGAATACATGTATTAGTTTTTTATTTCTTATTAGACACAAGTTTTTAAAACATCGTATTACATTTCATATATTTGATTATACAATTTATTCATCGCATAGATCCACAACCGCAAACCAACATTCCTGAAGGAATGATACCTAAGGAAGTTGTCGCCAGAAATAGAAACAGACAAGTTGGTTCTCAACGCGATCAGCCCCAAAAATTACACATTGAACAAGAATCACCAACAAAAAGTGGTTTGAAGGATAACGATTTGGATGATGGGTACGATTTGTATAATTTGGAACCAAAAACTTAATAGAATATCAGTATAATAACGAATTCATATTTTATCTCTGCAACAGGAAAATTGAGATGATAACCTCATTTGGAAATGATGAAAGTGAATCAGATGAAAGTGACGGTGAATCTAAAACTCGTGAGAGATCGAAAGAAACGGTTTCTATGAAAGTGCATCCAAAACCAGCAAGCGGAAATACACATCTGATTTCTAATAAGAAAGTTGAAGATGTTTCCAAAAATATGAAAATTGGACCTGCTCTTCCACCAGGTATTGTGCCAATGGTGCATGGCCCTGAAAATGTCAGCTTAAAAGTAAGAAGAGATAACGCCAGACAAAGCCGATCTGATGGCAATGATGAGAGCAAAGTAAAGCATTCTGAAACACATAATTTTCAGAATTTAGTATCAAATGAGGATTCTATGAAAACATCTATAAAGTCCGAAATCAGGGAAAAAGATATATCTCAATATTTGAAAAGTCAAGCAAATGTTTCGCAAAGTGATGTTTTGCAACATGCAGAAACTTTGAACAAAGATAAATCTGTTAATAACGTAAGCTTTCATGCTGATATTGACATAACTATGGAAATGGAAGAAAAAACAAACAATACAAGCGCGTTGGTAAAGTCAGGAATGAAGGTACCTGTTTCACCTGAAAAAGAAATTAAGTTTTCCTTAGTAGCTGGCTACAGCGACGATTCGGATGTTGAGGAAGAAAATTCTCCTAAAAAATCAACAATTACTCCCCTGTTCCCTAGTGTGGAATATCAGCAAGATAAGGGTATTCCACCTACATCGAGTGAAAATTCGTGTAGTAATGATGGTGTAACAAAGAAGATAGAAACCAAACACAGTGAAACAGGAAACGTTTGCATTTATGAATATAAAAACGACAGCACTGAAAAATTATTAAAAGAAAACGGAGAATCGCAGGAACTGAATGTGGAATTAGATATTGGCAAAGTAGACGATTTAGAATCTGAACAAGCTCATCTTGCAAAAACAGAGTCAGAGCTTCCAAAACCAAACAAATTTTTGGAAAATTTAGAAACACCAGCTAAGGCTTTCCAAAGGAAAAAGCGCATAGCGTTTGATGGTATGTTCCTTTTTAAAATTAAAGTACTGCATTTAACTCAAAATTATTTCTCAATAGTTATTTTATCACTTTTATTATTATTTTTCAGTTACACCCAACAAAATCAAACCATTGGATGCACAAAACGCAGCAACGAACAAACCAGAAGCAATAAGCACACCCTTTCTGACACTAATATCTACTGACAATGACCGCCATGGTTTAGGGTTCCAAAAAGAATTACGTAGCGTGGATCATCATGAGTTGATTGAAACAAGTAATGAACAGCAAGAAAAATCGAACACTTCCACAACTAAAAGTGGAATCAGCTTTGTCAAAGGAGAAACCATAAATGTGAAAGCGGAAGAAAGTGAAAAAAATAAGGAAACATCCGAACGTAACAAACAAAATCTCAAGTGCTTGACTGAAACCATCATGGAAAAACTGAAGTTCTTATCAGAAGGAAGTCATGCTGCGTCTGCAGTGCAGGTTATGGCCATACAACTGCAGGTGGATAATATTTATATTAGAAATACTTTAATGAAAAAATATGTTAAAACATAATTTTATATTTGCCTTAAAGACATTGCTTGGCGCTTGGGAAGCTGGAGACCTGAAAGAAAACTACCTACATAACTGGCTGACCGGTACGAGTCGCGAATTGGGTCGATTAGAACAAGCAGCAGCACCCTCAGGATGGGACTGCCAGTGGGATAGGTACAGTATCCCGCATAAACAAACATTCAAACTCGATTATGCTCTAAATATACTCATTTGTTATTTACGACATCGTCCAATACTCGTAATGCTTCCTCGTCTCTCGTGTTAACTGCAATATGGATTTACGCAAATATCGAGTGACGACTGAAGAGTTCACTACAGCGTATTCAAATTGCTGGTAGTTTATAATTATTTAGTGGTAAATTGAATGAACCTTATTGTTCAAAACTTGTTCAATTCAGAGGCACGAGCATTGCACAATGATACTATTCTTTTTAATGACAACTGCTACACGTACTTATTGAAAAATTTTTTGATACAAATCAGCAGGCAAACAAGTAACATTTTAATATTATTTTTATCTGTTCATAAACATATTTCATGTCGTAGCACTATATCTCACTCATAATTTGATTCTTGTATTGTTCTCTTGTCTGACTAGCTACTAATGCTGGTATCATTAAACTGTTATGAGATTGTAATGTATAATACGCTGAAAGGATATCGTATGCACTTGATATCATAGTTTCTATACAACGACAAAAGAAGGTTGGTATTGTATGCTTTAAATTATAGATTTTGTGATTTTCGTGATTTATGCTTTATCTTGCTGTTATAGGTCTTTGAGAAGTGAACATGATTTCAGTGGAAGGTGCAGGACCGTCCAAGAGTAACAGGACATTTTGCTTCTTTTGAAATTAAAAAACAAATATAAAGAAACACACCATTTTAACATTTATCTGGATACATTGTAAAGCCTTATACACGTTTTACAACATTAGCCAAACTGATAACGATAATATTTTCAAATTACAATATTCCTTTTTTTTTCACTGACAAACAAAATATAAAAATGTTATCTCCTATCAAACAGTGATTGCATTCATTATGGATAAAATCATTTAACTGATGATGACACTACATAATTGCACAAAGATTTTTAACTTTTCAAATATCATTTAACATCCGATAGAGTACAGTAGTCTTTTTTTATTTTCTACATAACACCTAATGGTCAATTTTGAAACCCATCAATTAAGTATATAATGTCCTATTAACAGGATTAATATTTTATTTATCTAATAAGAATTCTTAAGGATCGGCGGAACGTTCTGTTCATAGAACACATCCAAGGACATCGTATTGTATTTTATAGCGAATGGTCAAGGATTTATCCATTATATTGAGTATTTTGATTTGTGAAATAGATTTTTTAATAAAAGGAACTTCGCAGGTATCCTGATGAACTGCAACGCAGGTAGGGGTATTAATGGATTACGTTCACTAATTCTAAAAGAAAGAGACCAGTCGGTCAGAGAGAATGGTGCCGACAAATGTTGAAAACATTACACTCTACCCAATATTCTCATTACTTTCGTTTTTTTGGGGGGGGGATGTTTCTAGATCGCATAAACGCTACTATTATCGGAACTCTACAAGCGGAGAGACTCAGTGGACTTATCCGGAAGCTGATGTAATTGGTGGAACCGAAGAGATGGATTTGTGTACGACGCCTCCTCCACAAGACCAAGAGGAACCAGCTATCATAGGTATGTTCATCAATTATCTACATAAATACATGATACAACATATACAATGCAAAATGATGTACAATTCTAATTGTTCGATCGTTAGAACAAGTCCAAACCGATGCTCAAGGGGCCAAGAAAGATTTAGTGGTGATAGCATCTGAAAGAGATGAGAAATCAGTATCAATAGAATATGATAAGAACGGGGAAGTCCCTCAGAAAAGTTCAAAAGATTTGGAAGTTCCTCCGCCACCACAAATCTCTAGTCCTAGTCCACCACCACCGCCAAGAATATTCGCTGAGGATTTAAAGAAAGGCAAAAAACGACGAGGCAGTATCAGCGATAAGACTCCGGATATAAAGAAGAACAGAATAGATACAGGTAAATTCATTTGATCCTCTAAAAAAGAAATTTGCTTAAACCTAATATCATTAGCTATTTCGTGCGATCGTCCCACTGGAAGCAATTAAGATATATTATCCGACTTTCTAGATAAACCACAATGTACCCATGATGTTTTTTCTGCAGAGATAACACCGATATCGGACATAAGACAGTCAGTCAATCCACCCTTACCACCATCACCGCCTAAACCATCACAGCCACCATTGCCTCCATATTCACCTTTAGTGCAAAATCCTCCAAATAGCGAACCATTGCCGCCAGGTGTAGATGCACCAGACATCACATATCCAATGGCAAATTCTGCGCTCGAGCCAACTGTATTGTATACGGCTGCTACACAACAAACGAACCCAATTTATGCAGCTACTATTGGAGACACAGCTGTACCGATTATAGACCATCATGCTGCTATTATGCAAGGGCAACTTATGCATTATCCAGCGTACCATCAACATTTGCATAATGTAAGTCTATTTAGTTGGATGTATGATTTACACTATTTTAATAAAGAAATGTTTCTATGATATGATTTAATTAAAATAGCAGGCTATCATAGCAGCAGCAAACAGACTCAGTGGTCAGGAAGCCGTTCAATTTGTGGTGGCGGATTATACGCAAGTGTATACGAATAGTCAGATAATTGCAAAGCCGCCTATTAAAACACAGAGGGAATCTTTGGGTTCTGCATTAGATTCATTTTACAGTGATATTGCATCTATTGAGAAAACGAATATAGAACAGGAACAAGAAATACCAGAGGTGGTGGCACCAGTAGAATCGGTGCCGTCACCTTCACAACCACAGGTGGCAATCGAAACGCCACACATAGTAATACCTGTTGATTCTATAATTAGAGAAAAGAAAAAGAAAAAGGTACGTTGGCACATTTGTCTTACAATAAACTGAAACAGGCGGCCGATAGCTACAACTTTACTTACTAAATTAATATCATATATTATAATCAACCTAAGTTTGTTACTGATGAATATATAGTTACAATTATTTAATAGCTTTTTTAATTTTAAAGAAAATGTATACGATTAACATGAATGGCTGTTTTGTAATATCATTTAAAGATCGGCCGCTAGTTTCAGCATGTTTTATTTTGCGTATTTTCTAGTACTTTTTGTGTGTACAGAATTATAACTTCCTATGATATTATTTCAGGCTAAAATTGGCGTCAGTAAAAAGCAGAAAGAGATGTCCAGTATGGTTGCAAAATGGCAGAAAGCGCAACAGCATTTCGAAGATGGAAACTGAATTGAAAAAAAATCAATGATCTTGTAATGTTACTTGAACATCTGTAATACACTTTAACGCAGTGTATAATCTTTTTAGCTGTTGAATTAATGAATTTGACAACATTGAACATGTACTATATTCTTTAGAATTATAAATAAAAATTTTATATACCAATAACCTATTTTTATTAGCGGGTTATCTCCACTACTGTCGCAAAAATTAACTCCACAGTAGATATTGGGAATAAATATACAACGTGAAATCAATAAAAGAAATTTATTGACATGTAATGATAGTAAAGTAGTATAATTCAGGCTACAAGAGCACTGGCGGTTGAACTTTCGTACTTCCAGTTGGGTGGAAGGGAGCCCTTTGTTTTGTAATAACGGGCGAGTCTGTGAATTCTAGATTCAACTAGAATCAAGCGGAATTTACTATCCTTATCTTTACGATTCCGCTCCAAGTGTTTCCTGATGGCAACAGCCTTTTTGATCAGGTAGTATAGGTCCTCTGGTAGATCTGGAGCAAGACCCATACTCTTCACAATTCGCAGAATTTTGTTTCCAGTACGAAAACGAACTTGTGCTACTCCATGAGAATCACGAAGGATGACACCTGAGAATAGAATCATAAGATAATAAGATTTTGAAAAATATAATTGCATACGTTATGAAGATGTTAAAATTTTGTGAATACTGATTTGTCAATGGCTACCTATAATGAGATTAAGACTATTACTTAAAATCATCTCAAAAGCCAATGTTGCAATTTACTTTAGCAAGCTTCTAGGAAGGGATAAGATTAAATTAAATCGAACCTCAGCTGGTAGCTTGCAACTCTTATTTTTACATTTTGATATAGAATTGTAAAATTATGAAGTAACTCAAATTCATGTACATATATAAAAATAAAAACATTTTGTTATCTTTTATAAACGTTTTACAAAAACAAACTATACCTATTTGGGATGGAGTATGACCCTTCTTGGCTAGTTTGTAAATAAGTTCTTTGCAGTCCTCAGGAGTAAGTTTCAACCAGCTCGGCACACTACGTCTGTATGGCAAAGCTGACTGGGAAATACCCTTTCTGAAAATAAAAAAGTATTTTATAATTTAATGTAATTATTCTATGTAGAGTTAAGTATTTAAATAGCATCTAGTAGTAGTAGAAACTACAAATCATCGGCCTGTGCCATGAAAACTTTGTTATATTGATGTATGTAGAAATGTTGATTTTACTATATATGAAGTGTCTAACCCGCCCGTTTACTAATAGGGTTAGATGCCTTGTACAAGTATGTTGAAACTGTCAACTAAAGGTTTCTAATAGATATTACAGTTAATATATTATTTCTAAGTTAAAATCTGGTATTACAATAAAGATGAAATAATCACGGTATTTGATATTTCTTGGTCGAAATGAAGCATTAAAAGTAAGATAGTGGCTAAAGAAAGAGACCAACACATGGCCCGGAAGTTGGATTTTAGTATTGCAATTTTGACGGGTTTCGTGTTATATAGTATGATTATTTATATGCATATCGTCGACCTTAATAATATTTACTAAATCCACATATATCCGTCTTATATTAATTAAGATAAATATGAAAAATAAGGTTTTGTTACCCAGGAGCGTGCATACGACCCATGATGGCAGGATTTTCACGACCAAAAGACACTTGCGCGCGGGCGGATTGAAGAAGAACTAACGAAACGACTCCACAACGCGTCGCTTTGTGACGTCAGAATTGGTCGTATAACGACAGAACAAACGGGCCTGAGCGGGGGGCACTTGTATCTTACGCAGACAAATACTAACATGAGTTAGTAGCGCTAAAAATTATGATACGAGAATAAATAAACTGTTCGAGACACCATTCCCGAGTTCTATTTTTTAATATTTAATTGCAGAGTTCGGAATGGGAATGATTGCTCTATGGATAACTCATTATTATTAAGACAATATACTTGCATTTTTATAAGGTTCAGAAGTTGTGTAATTGTAAGTTACTAATACTTTAAATATATGCACATACAAAATATGGTAAATGAAATTCCGTGTTTCTATAAGAAATGTAATGAATGGCGCCGGTAGCAATTTAAAAGACTGTTTTACGAGTAGCTCTTTGTGTAGGCCTTAAATTCATTATGTGGAATGTAGAATATTAAGATCTGTAATCTAAAGGAGGATGGGTAATGATTAGAACAATTAATTTATTACAGTTACAATAAATGTTACTTAGTTGTGCATAAAATAATTCAATATGGCTTCGGTTATGCTCAGTGTCCATGGTGGCCATCTTGAAACAAGAACTAGCGCAACATCGCAACGGCGTTGCGATCCAAGATGTCCGCAATTTTGCGTTAGGAAGCGTACTTTTGGCTGTCAATATTTCGAAAGTTTGACGCCATAGAAAAAACCTAAAGCCGACTAGGTATACGTATAAATAATTTACTTGTTCATAAAATAAAGGTGGCGTGCTATGATACCTATGAGAAGTGTACATTCTCGTTATACATGGTGGTACTTATGTGACGGTGTGTTTCGTGTTTGTGACTATCACGCAAACTGAAAGTTGAAATTGGGGAAAAATAAGCAAACTATGTTGATATTGTCTGAACCATAGGTAGATCCAAATATTTTTATACAAATGCACACGCTTCACTCGTAAATAAAATCTAGACGTTGAAAATGTAGGATTTCCTCGCGTCTCTTGAAACTTAACCCAATGAGTCGAATGTGGTATTGTACTTTAATATGAAATATTGTAATTTTGAAGCATTTTATGGTTTCAAGTTTCATTAATGAGAAGGTTTACTTCTTTATTTACATTTGCATGTTTCGATGGTGGATCGTGATAGTGAATTTCTAAATTTAAATACCATGTAACAGATAACCATCTTCGAATTTCTTGATTTAACCGGTATTATAAAAATTGTACATTATATTGTATGGATATTGCATTTTCATATTTTCATAAATCATTTTTTGTAAGATTTTTTTTATCACTCATGCTTAAAATAAGCAGCTTGATAAATACAAATTATTACTTTGGATTAGGTTTCCTCGACTCATATTTTAAGTTTATTTAGACTATGTTTAATGTGTGTCTAGTAATACTTAAATTCTTTATCATAATGTAAAAGCAAGCATCAGTTTTTATACTTGATCTTAGTGTATTTAGCCATATTCGTTTTAAGGATCTTGAAAACTTAATAGAACTTTAAATAATATTGCTATGATATATTTAAAATATATATTAATCAGTAATATTACAACAGATATTGTACTTGTGTAGCTGAAATCAACATAGATGTAGAGGGTTCAGGTCCATTGCAACTTAGCAAAATGTCAAGTGATAGCGATCGGGTGCCAAAGCCATCCAAGCGCAGAAGAATAATAATACCAGACAGTGAAAGTAGCAACGAATCCATTGTGTTCCAGACCCATCGCAGACGTAAAGTATATGTAGGTATAAATGAAATCATTTATATAAACTTAAACAATATTTAAGAGAAACTTGTAAATGAAATTGTATTAGTGATATTCTATGCGGAATTCATTATTAATACATCTGTTATTAATTACTTTGTAGAGGGTTATTAGTGAAGCTGAAAGCAGCGAGGAAGATAGTGATGTTCCAAGGCCTGTAATCAGGAGAAAAAATTATGTATGTTTAAAAATATATGCTTAACATTAGAAACAAACTTATTAAAAGAATACTTCAATTCATATAAAAATATAAGAACTACTAACGTGTAATATTGCATTTTTGTTACAGAAGCTTGTTAGTGAAGATGATAGAAGTTATGATAGCAGTGCTTCAGAAGCAGGTGAGTTGTCTAATCACATATTCACCATCCTCTATTTTATTCATTTAAAGTCATAAATACATTGACACGACAAAATACGTTTTACGGTATAGCTGAGAGTGAAACTAGTTCAGAATGGCAATCTGATTGGGATAGTATGGATGAATTAGAAGAAGAAAACGAAGGGAGCCCTTTGAAATCTAAACTAAAAAAGAAGAGGATCAAACCAAGCGACAACACCGAATTGGCCACGACATCAGGCGCCGGTTTCGAATCGGATAGCAGTGATGGACAATCGGAAAAGTGTCCGATTTGTTTATTGTCTTTCAAAAAACAACAACTTGGAACACCCTCTTCCTGTGATCATTGTTTCTGCTTGGATTGCCTCATAGAATGGAGCAAAAATATCAACACGTGTCCTGTAGATCGTCAAGCTTTTACGGTGATTCACGTAAAAAGTAAAGTTGATGGCAAAGTACGTATTTAATGACTTAAATTGATATGTTTAACAATAATACTCCACGTATAATCCATTCTTCTTTATGTAATCAATCATTACTTTTTCTGCTACCCAGAACACGTGTTGTACCTAATATAATAATATTTACCCAACAAAAGAAATAATTTTCTGCAGAACATGTGTTTTACATAATGGCACATATGAATTCTGCTCTAGGTATTGAAACACATACCGATCGAGGTCAAACCACGAGTAGAAGATCAAATTCAAGAAGATCCGACTTATTGCGAAATTTGCCATCAGTGTGATCGGGAAGATCGTATGTTGCTATGCGACGGATGCGATTTGGGTTATCATCTAGAATGTCTAACACCGCAAATGGAGCAAGTTCCAATGGACGAGTGGTACTGCCCTGAGTGTTCTCAAAATAGTCAAAATGATGCTGAGATGGTAAGAAATAAAAAATAAAACCGATTGTATTTTCTATATTAAATACAAAGTAAACGAATTTCAAGATTCGCCTACATCATCTGGAAGTGAAGCAGTATCAAAGATCTACATCATATATCATTGATACGAGTAGATGTGTACTCTGTTTCAGGTTGAAATAGACCTCGACGAAATACCGGATCTTATGGAGGAGGCACGTCGACTCGGTGTGTCTTATGGACGTACTCGTATCGGTCATCCTCACGAGAATGGTCCTTCAACAATTCCCCGTGTTATACCGCGTACACGACAAACGGAACGTGTCCGCGCAAATATCCGTGCCGATCGCACTCGTGCACGTGAAGTTCAAGATCGTGAAGTACGTGAACGCGCGCTGGTATTCGATCCCGATCAGCCGTCGACTTCGTCGGGGATCGACTCGATCGGCCGTAACAGTCCTAGTCATTCGCGCGACAGTAATAGAAGTTCTACGGAAACGAGGGTTGGTCCATCTGTGTCCTCATCTACTTCGTTGCGGGCCGGTACTAGAACGAAGCGCGGTGTAAAGCAAAAGAAAACAAAAAAGCAAAAACTTAAAAGTAGAGGCAAAACAGTAGTTCGCGAAGTGCGCATTACCGAGATCAATGACGACGGCGAGGAGGAAGAAATCGTCACGTACGTGAAAGTGGCGGTGAAATCAGCCTCGTCGTCGAGAGGCAAACAAAAGAAGAAGGGCTCAAAAAAGCCGCGCAAGGTACATTACCACTGAGTTCATCACCGGTAGAGAACTAACTTGCACACCCTACTATAAAGTCCTTTTTAAACTGCCATATGCCAAACAAATGTCACTATAAATTTTTAACGCAGTCTTACATATCTTTATAATATTAGTGCCAATTCAATGTATCCATGAGAACACATGCGTGGTTTTACTTTTTTTAAACTGATTATCAAAAATAACGTTTAAATTGTTTTCTCGACATGTATTTATCCCGTTCCTTCTTTGTGTGAATAAAAATCATTTGTCAGTAGATGCATTTGGCTTTTCCTTTCTCATTGCAATTCATCATTCATTTCATATCGTATCAATAGTTATATTGTTCTTACATCCTTCTGCTAACAATTGGTGCTTGTTTCTTCTCCATTCATGAAATACTTCATACTTTTCATTATATCGCATTTATTTTAGACTGCGTATCTGTCACTGAATGATGCTCAAATTTGTCCTTTTTAAATTGTTCGTATATACCAGTTGTTAAAATCACATTACATTAGTTCGATAAAATAAGAATTTCAGTTAATAATTTTTTTATTATAATTAATAGTTTTATAAATTTGACCACTTTTCTTCACGACACAGATGAATATTCTTAGATTTCTTACGTTATATATATTTTTACACTTTATGCATATCTAATGCTTTTATGTATTTATTTACAGAAGCGAAAACGCAGACGCCGTGCACGCACTGCCTCTTCGGTGTCAATCCAAACTGTAAAAAAACGTTTGGCAAAGACACTAGGCATGCACAAACCAATTCGAGATGTTCCGCTACTCGTGCCCACAATGAAGAATATTCTACCAATCTCTGATCGATCTGCCCTCGTCAATTCCAGATATCAATCAGGAATTTCGCAAGTCAACCTTTTTGGAAACAACCTCAGTTTAGACTACAGCCCGCCTGGGTAAGTGAAACTTTTAATCATCCTTACTCTCAACTTTTATTAATTTACTTGCCGACGTGCAGATTTAAGGAAAATGATCAATTACGTACCTCTAATGATAGTAACTATAAAAATGTTGAAGATTTATCAATTACAATCATGAAAGCAGATGCACTTTGCAAGTGAATTAATCCTACAATGCAACTTAGATGCAGAACTTAATAGTAAAGGTGTTTTGAAAATTGTGATAATTTTCATCATATAAAGAAGATTCTTCAACATTATTAATGCTTTGCATTGAGATAGTTTCTCTTTATTAATGCCAAATTTTTTGCAAGCATTATTCGTATCGTGTATTTAATAACTTCGTGTTTTCTGTATAAATTATTTTGTAGCTGTTTACATTTCGTTATTAAGCAAATTGGAGACATTTTTTTACATTAAATAAACAACTGTTTGATATCTTTAAGTATTGTTATACAAATATCAAATATATTGATAGCGCGACAAACTGTCATTCTTTTTGCATATATTATTCTGCATCTAAGCAGTGCAAGTATACATCATTTTATGTTATTTGTGTAAGATGTATGTACAAAGTGTACATAGTGAAATCATTATACAACTTGAATTCACAATAATTCCTATTGCATTCGTTATATTCGAAATCGTATGTATGATTGTATTTTTAATAGTTCTGCATGCTCTTACGTTTATATGCGAAGTTATTTCAATTTCAGGGATTTATATCTATCGTGTACATTAGAGTAGAGTTAGGTAGGTTACAAACGTGATATCAAACTTATGATCAATCCCTTATAAAACTTACCATCAAAATCGTACGAACAAATTAAATAATCTAAATGAATCTGAAAATGCGCACAATACACATTGTTCTGGTTTACATACTAAGATTTATGTTAATTACCTCTATATTTTCTTCAGATTTTATGTTTTACTATTACACGCATACAAAGACATTATCCCAATGATATTTGATGTACATTAAAACTTCATAAATCAAAGGAATATCCACTGCTATAAGCTTTGATCTTATTTCAAACGAAGTTCCTTTTAATAAAACTTGCGTATTCACAAAAGCTTTAAATATTTCTCATTTAAAGAGATCATATGAAATTTTAATTAATCTTTAAAATAACCTGGGGTCTTGTCTGTGAATACAGTGATATTTTAAGATGCAACTAGTCACTTGGATGCATCTGAGTAGCATGAAAACAATTTGTTTTTCAATTAGGTCCGACGAAGAATTCGATAGTGCTGTTGGGAATGGCCCAATAGTTAGTGCACAGCCACGGTCGGCAGTATCTGCGACCAGACGACGAATCGAAAGGCTGAAAGGCATCGCCAACCCGCTTAATCGTACTGACCAGCCAGGTGTTATCGATTTGGTTGGGAGTATCATTAGTAGTCAGGAGCTGTGGCATTCGAAGATGTGCGATATGACTCTCAAGGCGGATGGTACGTTGCTTGTAAAGAATGAGAACAAAGAAAATAAGCACAGCATCAACAACAATGAGAGTCCTATCAAGGAGAAGAAGGAAATTATTCAAGAAAAGGAAATCACCCCAAAAAGCGAAAGACCTCTAGACTTAACAAATGTCAATCCCAGCGACATAATTCAGGCTCCTATGTACAACAATTCTCGAGGTGGCGGAAACAGAGGAAACTTTCGTGGAGGCTATCGAGATGGTGGCCACCACAGCCACGGTGGACAAGGATACGGTGGAAGAGATTCTTACGCAGGCGGTGGAAGACACAGTTACGGGGGTCCTGGACCCAGGGATAATTTTGGTGGCCGAGATTTCGGGCCGCCTGTAAATTATAATCCAAACTTCGAACACCGTGGACCACCACCATTCAGTGGTAGCCCTCCATTTAGAAATCGTAATCCTCAACATTTTCGTAACGAGCGACCACGTCTTCCTCCTACCGATCGACCTCCATTCCCTCTCATGGATGGAGCAGAAAGACTTCCTTTTCATTATCCTGAACGCTTTCCAAGACCTAGGGGACCTTTGAATGTACCTGGTCCACCGATGGGAATGATGCCAAATCCCTCGGTACCAATGGGCATTCGACCGCCACCAATTCAAAATAATTTACTCCCTAATTATCATGATGATTTCTCGAGAAACTTTTCTGATGATCAAAGAGAATCATTTAGCTCGCACGTCACTCCTGAATCGGTGGGACCACCCCCAAATCCGCAGGATGAAGAGGAATGTGATATTTATTGTGATATCGAGACACCTAACAAATCGGATAGTGATGCTCGTGAGGAGAGTCAAAATGACAGCGCGATTGCCTTGTTACCACCACCGGAACCACCGTCTGGTTTACTTGATTTTGAAGGAAACTCGGCAAGCGAAAAAGACAACGATAGCGATCAAGAATTAGTTATTGACGACACTCCGAAAGAAGATACCTCTAAAGAATTGAAAAGTGATGACAAGTATGATCCGTTTGCAGCTGATAGCGACAGCAACGACAGCTCCCATGGTAACAAAGCACCCGTTGATAAACCTGAAACTTGTTCAGATAATAATGACATACCGATACCTTTAGAACCTCCGCCATTGCCTGCAAATTTTCCAGCCCTGAATGTTGTGAATCAAGCTGTAAAACAAGCCATTGAGGAGAATATCAAACCTGTTGTTCGCCTTACAGCCTATGACGATGACGAAGATGAAGATTCCCAAGCTGATTGTCCAAATTTTTCAATTTATTCTTCAGAGACGATGGATGTAGTACGACATACGGAACAAGAATTGTCTCAACAGATAGGACCTCTACAGCCTCCACCATTGCCGCCGGATATGCCGGACGATGATGACATTATTGTAGGAGATGTTCAACCTTGCGACTTGGCTGATATTCCTGAACCTTCTGATCCATATGTCGAAGCATTACAAAAGGAGAGACAAACACTCAGCAGGATACCACCTAAAAAAATATCTCACGACAGCAGAGGAAAAATCACTTTCAAAATTGGGAATAAATTGAAGCTTAATAACAAATTAAGTAATTTATATGACGAACTTGATGAAAATATTGAGAGTACCATTGAGCAAGAGAAGCAAATGGAAGATAAAATGTCGAGTAATGCTAAACAAAATAATAAAAAACCAATCGATTCTGATCTTGAGAAGTCAGAAAAAGTATCAATCGAAATAAGCACAGATAAAGATAAAACCGGCACGCAAAATAAAAGTGAGACATCCAATGAAAGTGATAATAAATCGGACGAAGAGGATGAAGAGAAACTACAAGATCTTGAGAAACAACTTAAGGAAAAGGAAAGAAAGTTGCGTGAAATAGAACAGCAAGAAGAAATAGAGAAGCAGATGGATAACCAATCGCCTTTGCAGGATAGGAAAGCTCTTCCTGAAGAAGAATTGGAAAATGAAATGTCATCGAAGATGAAGAACGATAACAAGCATAACAACTCTTCGCTGACAGATAGTAGTCAGAATAATAATGCAGACTCTTCCATCGAAAAAGATACAGATTCGAAAGAATGCTCTTCGACTAAGAGTAAATGTATTGTATCTACGATAGATTTAACTGAAAAAAGTTCAGACACTATTATTTCAATTGCGGATACAATCCAAATGTCGCCTAAGAATACTGACAATGATGCGACACGTGCAGATCATCGTTCAGATGAAAATCGTGAGAGCGATGAAGCTAGAACCAGTCCTAGTGAATGTGGTTCTGGCACTAGAGAACCGGATAATTGGGATCAATTGTCAAGTTCTAAGGGACATTTTCGTAACAAGTCTAAATCCCCCATTAAATTTGCTAATGAGGAAAATGACTTTGCGAAAGATTCACGAAGGCTTAGCGATAACGAAGATAAAAGTAGCGAAAAGGGTAGTAGGGTTAAGACTGCTAGTGAAAGTGAAGATTTAGACAATTCTGATCCAATTCGAGAAAAGGGAAGTTCCAGTTTTGATGCAGATGACGATTCTGAAAATTTTCCACTAGAAAAAGATAAGACGGATATTTGTACGGACCTTAAACGTAATATAGAGCCCAGCGCTTGGGAATCCGATGGTGCTTACACTCCTTGCAAGGATGAATTACCAGTGAAGGAACAAGATGTACCTCCAGAATCTTCATCTCCATTTGAAAGTGGTTTGGAACCCATTACACCAACGAAAGATAAAGTGACTGATGATTTAGATGGATGTAGAACGCCAGCGGGATATGCTGGGTTAGGTACAGAAGCCATATCTGAGACAGATGAGCCCATGAATTTCGAGGATGAATTGGCATTATTATCTATGCGAAAGGAGAAGGAAATGGAAGAGGGTGAGATAATGGAGGAGAGTAAATCGAATAAGAAAGCACTTGATAAAGTCAAGGAGAAAGAGGATGATAGTAAAAAGAAAAAGAAAAAAGATAAAAAGGAGAAGGGTAAGGATGCTGATAAAAATAAAGAGAATATTGCAACAGAGAATCAAGTCGCATGGAAGAAAATTTCGAAGAGCACGAAGGAAAGGCAATACCGTGACAAGGATAGACGCTCAAAATCAAAAGAGAAGGAAAAGGAGAAAGAGAAAGAAAAGGAAAAACAAAAAAAGAAACCGAAGGAAGTAGTTAAGAAAAAAGAGAAAAGGAAAGAATTGCCCAGATACGATGTTAGAAAAATTGTCGCCGAAAAACCTCCAAGACCAAGGAAGGATGAGTACGGTCGTGACATCAGAGAAGATTCGAGAAGTAGATCTAAGAGTAGAAGCCTTTCACATAGGAGATCAACCTCCAGAGATCGTAGAAGTCGTTCATATTCGAGAATGCGATCGCGAAGTCGATCTCGCTCCAGAATACGTAGATCTTGGTCCAGAGACCGGCAATCACACTCCAGACCGTGTAGATCGTTGTCACGAAGAAGATCAATATCTCGATTGAGACGGAAATCACCTAGAAGAAGATCAAGCTCTAAACGTAGATCTTTGTCTAGAAGACGATCAAGATCTTTATCGCGAAGAAGAAGATCATTGTCGCCGCGACGTAGATCCGGTAGAAGATCACTTTCACGGAAGCGAAGAACAAGATCCAGATCTCGAGAAAAGAGAAAAGACAAGTCAAAGAAACGCAAATCCAGGAGTCGATCAAGAAATCGTAAGAATTCACGATCAAAGAGTCCGAAGAAGGCATCTTCAAGATCACGGGAAAAGAAACACACGAAGAGGAAACGCGTGAGCAGATCAAGATCCAAAGAAAGGTCATCTTCTAGAGAAAGAGATCGTAATAGGAATTGGAATCAAATAAATGAGAAACCAGTGGAGCGTGAACGAAATTTATCGAGAGAAAGAGAAGAGCGTAGATCATGGAGTGCCCAATGGACTCCATCATGGTCTAGATCAAGATCAAAATCTCCCTCAGCTGCTCAACATAATGAAATTGCTTCCCACACCTGGTCGCCACCACCAGTACTTGATAATGTGGCAGTACCTCCTAAAAATTTGACTGTCATTCTCACGAATAAAGAAGCTATCAAAAAGAAGAAGAAAGAAAAGCGAAAAGAGAGCAAAAAATCAAGGGAGACTGATAAACGTAAGAAAAATAAAAGAAATCGTACCCCACCACCATCGAAGGAGGTTTTCGCCAGTGGAGATAATATCTTAGTTAGCGTGTGCTTCAATAAAGACAATGAAACGAATCAGCCAGAATTACCTGAAATCCCAGAAACATTACCACTTCTGGTACCAACAAAGCGTAAGAGAAGAGAACCAGTGCACGTGGAACCGCCGAAAAGGCCGAAAAAAGACAAAACGAAGGACAAGAGATCTAAATCTCCCAAAGCGAAAAAAGAGAAAAAGAAAAAATCTAAAGCTGCCGAAATTGCCGCAACGAAGAAGCCTGTGGCAGTCATAGATCTAGATCAATCTCCATTCAGAGAACAAACTCCGTCACCACGTGATGTCATTGTCCTGAGTGACGACGACGACAAACAAGTTCAAGAAAGTGCTACCCCCGAACAACGTCCTTCTTCACAAGCAACGCCACAGCACGAGCAATTTGTATCCCAAGGTCCTAAAACTCCACCGGAGCCACAAGTTAAGTTCTCAATAACCAAACAAACGAGCAACTTAAGAACTTCCATGATTAATCCTCTTCACGAGGAGGAAGAAGAAGAAGAGGAAGAGATAGACGAAAGGGCAGAAGAAGAATTAGAAATGAGAGCTCAGGAGGAATTAGAATTGCGGTTAAAAGTCGGTCCCAATACACCCCCTGAACCACCATCTTCACCACCTACCTCTCCCGATGTCTATGATCCCTTTGACCCCACAAAATCTAGATCACCAACCCCAGTCGCCAGTCAAGAAGCCACTCCCACTGATGAAAGGGATAGAAGTCAGCGTAATTCACCAAGAAAACACGATGCAACTGATACACCATTAATGCCGAGCGAACCGGCTCAGCAACTAGATCAACCAAATCAGGAGAAACAAGTTGAGAAACCAAAGATTATATCGATGGTCACGATTAAGAGAGCATCCCCTAAAAGAGATTCGTCACCTGCAGCAGATAATCAGACTGAAGCTTCACAACCGGCTGATAGTCCATCAAAATCACAACCGAATCAGCAAAACGCTCAGTCGGCAGCTAATCCTTTTGCAACCATTAATCCTGTATTGGCAACTGTTGCTGCTGCTGTACAAAGAAGTACTATTTTTGCAACAAGTACTCCCATTACTGGACAAAGAAATCTATTGCAGGTAAGCAATTGACGCTGATCAATTAGGAATCGTTAACTTCACTGTGTTAGAATAAACTCAAATATAATTACTAATGCAGATATAATCTGCTCTCTGGTCAATTACTGATAAAAACACAGTGAAGTGTTACGTATTTTTTGAAACAGCTCAACTCTAGCTAAATTTAAACTAAGAAAACTCACGAATATTAATATTTTTTTCAGCCGAATCGTATATCACCAAGTAATCAAACAAAACAGCGCACGAATGACAGACCACAACTTCCTAACTTATTTACTAATCCTGCCAAATCTACACCAGTGCGTAGTTCGAAGTCTACTCAGAATAAAAGTAATTCATCTATGGGTCAAAATGGTAGCGATACGACACTTGAAACGACGATTGATCCTGTGGACATGTCTTCACCTTATTCTCCGGGCTCGAGTCTCAGTGATGGAATTTTTGACCCACCAAGCCCTGGGAACTATAATAGTCCATCAGCGCCGGCCGCAAGTACTAATAAGAATAGTACATCTAAAACGAGCAAACCTATGGAGAAGAAAGATCCATTTGATGCATTGTTTGGCACGTCACCAGCAGTAAAAACAATGGGCAAGGGTAGATCCAAAAAAGTTTCTGATAAGGATAAACGAAAAAAATGTACGTAGATCATGTGAATGGTACATATATCATGGAAAGGAATGTATTTTAAGTTTGATTGTAATGGATCCTCTTTTAATTGCAGCTACAAATCCAAAAGTTGGCGTTCGTATGGACGAAAATCAGCTTCAGATTTTAGATGACCTTCCTAGTTCTGCTGTAGAAATGCAAGTTAAGGATAAGGTGGGTTTTTGATATAAAAATTAAATTTGATAGATCTCAAATGTAACTTCTTATGCTGCCCGTTTTCAGTTCCTGAAAAAATTGAATCGTCAGGAAAGAGTTGTGGAGGAAGTAAAGTTAGTTCTGAAACCACATTATACTAAGAAGCACGTCACGAAGGAGGAATACAAAGATATTATGCGCAAAGCTGTACCTAAGGTATGCTATTTTCTTATTACTGAAGAATGTTGGTAAATGCATCGAACAAATAATGAACACTCTTTTTTTAATTTTTAATTGAATTTTAAACTACTCCGTTTTACATCTCTTATTGCTAAATCGTTTATCATGTACTAGATTTGTGTCTTCTTTTCCAGATATGTCATAATAAAACAGGTGAAATCAATCCGAAAAAAATAGCACAGCTTATAGAAGCCTATGTTAAAAAATGTCGAGGTGGTAAAAAGAAGACGCCTGGATCTTCGACAAACACTACAGCAAAGGTTTCGAAACCGGCGTAAGTTTGTTAATATTTTTTCTTCTTCTAAATGTATCATATATGAATATTATTATGTACATATAACTTCGTTACAATATACAAAATGAACTTGAACAAAAAGATCTATTTCAGTATCATTCTCATTCATGATACAGAATTTAGCTTCTTATGAAATAACCTAAACGCCAATATTTATTTTTACTGTTGTATTAGTCAAAAAGATTTTTACAATAAAAAATGAAAATAAATATTTTGTTGCATATTGCATTTTTCAACTCTATCTCAATCAGTAGCCTACTCGTTACTGACTGAGAGCACATTGGGATAAATATCTAGTACTTCGACTCATAAATACCAAATAGTGTTTTCATTTTATTACATCTTTTGCAGGAAAACGCTCTGGAGTTGATCATAAGTTGGGAACGCTAGAGTGTTAGATTATCCTTTGGTGGTAGAAATCTCTTTAAACCTCGATTGAATTGAACCTGTCGTTTGGGTGGTAAGTGCCCCACAACTCTAAATATCTTCCCACCAACGACCGAACAATGTGTATTGTGTGTACATACTTAACTAATTGATTGAATTCAAGCGCAATATTTTTATTTATCAAAGTAATAACTTACGCAAAGTAATTAAGGTTCATATATTATTAATTAATATTATTGTTAATTTTATTGCATGGACATACAGTTAAGGGCGTTTATGCTTAAGATTAGGAAATTTATGAAAATCTGTACACCAAACATACCGTAAACAGGGAGGAAACGCTCAATCAATTCTCTTAGCAGACATAGCAGATAAAATACACTTGGTGTGTAATTTTATTTAGTCTGTTTTCAACTGTATCGCTTCCTTTCACAAGATCTTTCTATGTTGTGATGGTTCATCAACTTAATTATCGGAAATTGTAATATTGTCGATACTGTAAGATTTGAACTTTTGTAATTACTTTCATTGCTTGAGCGAAGAATAATTTCTAGAAAATATCAAAAGGTTTTTATGAGATCTTTTTCAGATAGTTTCCTTTACTCCTCCCACTCGTCGAATCAGTATAGATTATTTTCGCAGAAAACTTAGTACGTGAAGCCTACTGTATCAAATTCGTGCTATTACTTATGTATTACTTTTTTTTTTTTCTTTATTACGTGATGCACGAGCGTTTTTGCGCAACGATTGTTTATTATAATCACCACTATACGTTTATTAAACTTTATCAATGTGTCGTATTACGTTTACAGGCATGTCATCACTTTGAGGTAATAGCAAATTTATTTATAAAATGTACTCTAGCGATGTGACAAGTTGTAAGCATATATTATATTCATAAAACCGAGTTATTGTTTACGTATCAAATTAAATACAACTCAGAACAAATAATTCTAGATTTAATACTCTTTCGAATATGAGAACATAAATAATTTCATACAGCAGATAACCGTGAAGTTTTGTTGCAAAATATAAGATATAGACGAGTAAACGCCATTCTGTTTATGAGACAGTTGTTTCATCGGATAAAAATGTGCGTGCGTTATTCGACCATGTAATAAAAAGCAGTGTAAATTATAATGAACTACAGATTAAAAATAAATATTATTTAAAATAATATATGACTGTTACTCTAGATATAATCATAGCTCGTTCAACTACACAAATTTTGTATTAACTATTGAAACAGCTGTCTGCTAATTACTTTGATAATATACAGGTCCTACAATCGTATCTGTGAAATGAAATATATCGATATGAATTTTCTAAATCAGATACGTTGAGATAACTATTTTACACTTTTTGATATTGGAAAACAGTTATCCTTTTTATATATATGTATCATCACGACCCCGAGGTATGATCTACAAATCGTGTTCGACACTGGAAAAAAATTATGAAATAATATTTAATAATGTATGCTATAAATTTCTAATAATTTTAACATTTTATAGCTATCACGCGGTGCATGTTTATTTTGAAATAGCGCAATTGGCATACACATCTACCTTTTACAAAAGAGAATGTCTTACTTTTAAGGTGTAAATAGTTCATGTGTACAAAAATTCGCATTGAAATACAGCGCTCTTGCAAAAATATATTATAACCGATAGTATCAATCATACATACAATTGATTATAATGTTTCATTCAGTGCAATAGCACCGATTACAGTTGGTTGTACCATAGAAATCAAATGGACAGGCTTACTTGAGATGCTGCGTTTGGCCTGAGTAATCCTATAAAGAGGATTTCAGTATGTGAGCATTTTTTAAATGAAGCAAGTGATATGTGATCTAATAATGCATACAAGCAATGTGCAACATAATCTGAATAGTATAAAATTAAAAGAATCATTTAGCTCACTGAGTATTTGTATAAAATCTACTTCTTACATATTTCTCAACATGTTTCGACATGACAGACTCAACTACGATTTTGAAAAACAAATTTCATTAGTTCTGATGATCATTTTAAATTAGTGTTAATAATTTAAGAACTGTAGATAAAAATATATACTGACAATGATAGTTGTTTTGTATAGAACGTGATTATACTCCAAGTTTTAACGTTTTTCTGTAATCTTATGTAAACTTCCATAATTAAAGTTTGATAAATTAATTGAAAGATTTTCAATAATTAAAACTGAACTTCTGGGTTTAAATTGGTATAATCCCAGCAGTTAGATATTGGTTTATTGAATTACTTACACAAATCGAAACTGTTGATGAGTTAAAGCAGTTAAGAAATTGATTTTGTGGGAATTATGTAAATAATGAAGAAGAAAAGAAGTGTACAAAACATTCAAGTAAAGGAAAGGTCTTCTTAGGAAAGGTGTAGTATAAAGGTTGAAGATCCCACAATTAGAGAATAATTTGACATGTAATATTTTCAATGGACTAATTAATTTATTAACAAAAGAACTGTACACATGTTATGCTCCTTTTCAACAAAATATTATCGCTGTTTCATTTCAATAGTAAAATATAATAAGATATCCATGAACTATGTATCATTTGACAAAAATCCAGCAGTCAAATTACGAAAAACAACAGCATAATTATTAAGTGTGCTAAAAGTTGTGAAAATAAATTGTTATAATTAGTTTGTAGTATTACTTTCTAAAGAAAATGGAGAAAATCATAAATTATCATTGTTTTGAAGCGTAAAAATTCCTTAAACATTGTGTTTTTATTTGCATCTTCTCGTTCATTTCGTCGTATATGTTCATCAAATATTTTTAATATCAAATATTGATTATATACGTAATCAAAATAAACACTGTACAAACTGATACCGATACGGTAAAACTGGCAGGCTATGAAAAATAGCCATCTTTGCATAGTTTTAACTTAATTTAACAAAGACTCCAACCAATCGTCATTTAAAGTTTGTGAGATATCCTGACTATTATTAACTAAATAACTATATGAATCTAAAAGGGAGTCTATATTAATATTAGGCGTTAATACTGAATTTCTATCAGGTGTTATGGCAGCTGTTGATGGAATATTACTAACGGTTACGTGAATATTTGATTCTACTGGTATCCTACATTGAGATACGACTTGAAATTCATTAATAGGAACTATGGTGGAACATTTATCATCGGCGTTAGAAATAATATCAATGCTCTTTGAAACATTGACATCTGAACTTTGGAAAATTTCATTTTTAGATGATAAATTATTGGCATCATTTGTACCAGCGTTCTCACTGTTGTTATTTTGCTTTAATTTTTTTCTAAGCTCATTAAAATTAAATTTTTCATACTTAATCCCATTAAGATTACTTCGTTTCGATTTTCTGTTAGACTTTTTCAGTATTTCATTAATCGATAAAGGTCTGTCAGGATTATTTTCCGATGTTGAACTTCCGGCAATACTTTTATCAGGCAACTGAGTCTTCTCATCTACATTCTTAGTAGTCCCATTTGCCTCTAATAATTCTGGCATTTCATAAGTTAATGTAATCGGTGGTAATCCGTCAAATTCCATAGTAGTCACTTGCAGAGATGGTTTGACCTTATTATTTACAAAAACTTTACTATTATCTAAAGACTCATTGCTTAATTTCGTCGTACATTTATCTTTATTTATGGAGGAGATGTTATGCTCCGCCGATTGTGAACCAGAATTCATTAACAATTTCGTTGTTTGCTTTGTTGTCTGTGATAGTATTTTAGAAGTAGAAGATGCATTGCTATTATTTTGTAATTCTGAAGTTTTCTCAAAGGATGCTGCATTACTCCCTGTTGATGTAATATCTTCATTTTTCATTTTTCTACATACGACTTTCGTGATGTCCAAATTTATTTTTTCAACGCTCCGAATAGTGGGAACGCTTTTAGTGTTAGTACTATTTTCTAGACTAACATTCTTTTCATTCATTTTTGTAGTATCAGACTTTAAGATGCTGTAGCAAACTGAATTAGTAGTGCCACTCATTTTTATGTTAGGTATACTGCGAGATGGTGAGCAACTTGCATTCATATGCGATTCATCCTCATAATTGGAAACTGATGAAGTTTCAGATTCTCTCATAGGATATTGAGTAATATTAATCTTATCTTTTGTATTCACATTATTTTCACAACTAAAAAGATTATTATCTTTAAGTTGATCTTGAATCACAGAACCTCCTACCCTTCCACTGGTTTTAATCAATGATATCCATTTATTTGTAGTAGTCGATGATATACTTGATAATTTGCAATTGTCCTGCTTTTCTATATCATCCACATCAAATATACTTGTGCATTTTGAGGAAGATATATCTACTTTATTGGACAAATATGTATCTGTTGTATCAGCCATAAATTTCCTCATACTATTTTCAGATATTTTGTTTATACTTAAATCTTTAGTGAAATTTGTTGTCTTTATAACATGAATATCAGAATCAAGAATATCCTGATTTTCTGATATAGGAATATTAGTAGAACATGGAATTTCAGAAGTTATTTGTTCTTTCAAAATTGCCTCTGAACTTGGTGTTACTGGTGGAGTATAAAGTGACAGTTCTGTAGAAATTTTAACAGGTTCCTGAATCTTTGGTATTGTAGTTGCACCATTATCCCAATTAAATGACCATATTTTACCAACTTTTCTTGAAACAAATTGGATATCATAATAGCCCCATGGCCAGATACACTGAAAAAAACCAAGTTATAATATAAAACAAAACTTAATAACTACATTTAACAAATAACTTATAATTTATTACTAACAAATTTGTTCTATATAACATTAAATAATTAAGAAGTTCAATGATGAAACATGAGATTGTTTATAATTATTCATTCATCTATAATATGCAAAGTGAATATTAAGTAAAGCTTTAGATAAATAAATAATTATACTTTATACTAAGATTAAAAAGCAAAATTTTTAATTATAGGAAGAAATGTTATTACGAATTATTCATTTAGATAACTCACATCTTCAGATTCGCACACCCACGAAGCCTCTTGCAGATTAAGTTGTAATAATCGAATCTTTTTCTTGAGCCCATTTTTTATACACAATGGACAATATTCTTGCATGCTATAAAATAACAAATTCCGGCGTGTATAAGATGAGGTTATATGTGCTTTCGTTATGTTTACGTTTGCCGGTGTTACTTACTTTTCTTACGTGTCAACTCGCTTCAGTTATACTCAATGTCGCACTTTATAAATTATATCATAAACATAATGAAAATATTTTTTAAAACATGCAACAACACACAAGAATCTTTAATTTTCCGGTTAGAAAAGCACATAGTCGAACGATATTCAGTAGTTAATATCTGCCGCCATGTGCATCGTACACTGACAATTCACTAGTAGATTGAAGTAGATCGTCAGATTTTGCAAGGATGGATTCTTAGAAGAATGAATGAGTAGCAGCTGGTAAAACAAACACTATTGGTAGTTAACTAGTTGGTATTTCTGATAAACCAATAGCGTGCATGTTACCATCGTTGTCACCAACTATCGTTATTGATGGACCAGAGATGAGTGGGGAGATGCACAACGCTCCGGTTTTAGGCGATACCAAAAGCATGGCGCTAAATCGTAGCGGCGAGTCTGAGAGTAGGATTTCGTGATCATCGCCTCTGTCGATGTAGCAGATTCCGCGTAGCCGCGCTGGTCATGTTCATCGTTCTAGCCGATATTGCTATGCTATTGCTATCGCTATTGCTAGCGTGAACACATCGACATATAGCATGGACTACGCGATCCCTACTTCAAACTTCTTGAAAAAATATCCGCTCGAATAGACAAAGAGGGACTGAGGTGGCGGCTAGTAGCACTCCTTTTCTAATACTTCCATTGGCTACGTTTTCTATACTCTCGTATTAAGGCTGCTGATTAGAAAGAGACAGGACTTGGCCGCCACCAATCGCCATCTTTTTCTATCAGCCGACCATTTTCTCTATGCTTATGCGTAGTCCATTCTATATGTCGATGCGTGAACACGAATGGTTACTCGGTGGTGGGGAAAAAGTTGCCGCCCCTCACAAAATGTCTCGACAAGCAAGCGGGCAGTAAGGTTTTCCGTTCAATTGAACCCTGAACATTTGTATGGACGTAATGCGCAAACAAATGTGTATATTCAAATAAATTTCAAAGTTATAAAAAATGCATAGAAATATTGGTTTTCACTCTTTACTTCTTATCATGCCGAAAATGAACATTAAAAAATGAATGGCGAAATTCGTTGGTAAATGAAACGACTGAGAAAAGTTCAAAGAGTAATTTTGAGATATCATAGATAAAAATATATAATAAATATAATCTGGTATTAAACGAGTGTCGTGGTTGAGTCCATAGCCTGCCGAACTACAGCGCTGCCGGTTACGGATTCAATCCCCCATGAAGAACTCTTTTTCATCTTTTTTTTTCATTTTACTACAAAAATTGTTCAAGGTTCCTCTCTTTTAACCTTTCTCGGTTACCCAAACTTTATTTTAGGTTTATATAAAGTATTTTTAAAAAAAGGTTGTCATCGAGATCGAACCCGCACTGTCTGAATTCCGAGCAGGCACACAAAACACCGAAACAATCGATAAAGGCTCCCAAAGAATTTGAAATTTGGATTTTCTTTCGATACACGATATATCATCGTGATAACTTATCTATGATATCACAAAATTATTCTTTGAACTTTTCTCGGTCGTTTCATTTATCAACAAATTTCACTATTCATTTTTTAATGTTCATTTTCGGCATGATAAGA
The DNA here is from genome assembly GCA_036026315.1 of Trachelus stipa. Taxonomy (NCBI): domain Eukaryota; kingdom Metazoa; phylum Arthropoda; class Insecta; order Hymenoptera; family Cephidae; genus Trachelus; species Trachelus stipa. The sequence continues at coordinate 1,987,079 of JAYRCB010000320.1, read as the reverse complement.
GGTAAAGAGTGAAAACCAATATCTCTATGCATTTTTTATAACTTTGAAATTTATTTGAATATACACATTTGTTTGCGCATTACGTCTATCCAAACATTCAGGGTTCGATTGAACGGAAGACCTGGCTGCCCGCCTGCTTGACGAGAACGATTTGTGAGGGGCGGCAACTTTTTCCCCACCACCGAGCAACCATTCGTGTTCACGTTGACTGCAATATCGGCTGGAACGATGAACATGACCCGCGCGGATACGAAAAATCTATAACATCGACAGAGGCGATGATCACGAAATCCCACTCTCGGACTCACCGCTACGATTTAGCGGTATGCTTTTGGTATCGCCTAAAACCGAAGTGTTGTGCATCTCCTCACTGCTCCTGACTGCTCCTCACTCATCTCTGGTTGGACTTACGCAATTTGTAGGGTTCACACATACGATATGTGATTTTGCAAAATATTTCCAGCATTGTGTTCAATATGCATTATGTATAAAACAAATGTTATTGAGGATTGATTAACAAAAACTATATTTATAATATAAAAACCGGCCTTTAAGTTTTCCATATACATATATCTTGTACATTTTGTGCATATGAAGTACGTAGATATATTTAATATTTTTGTGTGGTAATAGGCTACATCTACTATACATTGTAATAATTATTGCTTTTAAATTTGGAATTTATACGATAAAATGTCTAACGTAAATATAATACAAGCATAACCTTCGTACGTAAGTGCATTTTATGTACAAACAGTATGACAATATTAATTGTTTAGAAATCATAGAATATATTTACAAATGAGAATTGAAGAATATTCATTTCTTTATTGAAACAATGATAAAATTTGCAAATTCAAAAGATGAATTATTTATGGCAGAGGTAAAAATGTATGTGTGTATATAGAAATATTTATTGTTCTAGGCCATGGAAGATTCCTCAGAAACAACAAGACTGTTAGAAAATTCATCTTTTTTAAATACAACAGACAATGAGGTAAAAACGAAAATGAAACAAGTATTAGGGAAAAAAATCTTTATTGGTCAATACATAGAAAGACGCTATGTGGAATCTCTTAAAACTTATAAGTATGTATCTTTTCAATTTCCTAATATAAATTGTGATATACTATTATTTATAATAACCTATATTTGTGATTAGAGATATAATTCTGGTGAGCATGGAAGAGAATGAATTAATAAAAGCTTTAAAGGAAATTCATAAAATAGTTCAATCTCATTATGGTACATCTAAATGGTTAGGCATAACAAGTAAGATTGTTATATTGAAACTCACTTATTGCACTTCACAATATATGCTTAAATGAAATAAATGTAACTTTTTTTTTAATTACAACATTTAGGTGAAACCAAGGATGACACAGTAGTAGGGTATTCACTTTGGGTCGACTTGGAACAAATACCTTTGGGTAAACACTGGTTCCAAATACGTTCGATTAAATTTAAGGACAATATGATATCCATAACAGTAAAGCATTTGAAACTATTCCAAGCAAATGAGAGCAAAGTTTTCCAGGATATGGAGTTTCCTGTGTTTAATTTAAAGGGAGTAAGTGCACAACTAATTGCGTAAGATAATGTATCCATTTTCATACTCTATATTAACGATATATCTTTTTCCAGATTTTAACATATAATAATATGTGTGAAGCTATAAAATTCAATTCGATCATGATAATGACAATAATAACGTTTGTTATAAATGCCCTATGGTATCTTAGTGACTATAGTTTAAAACTGACTCGTGAATTATCAATTTTAATACGAGCGTTAACTCCAATATTCTTAGGAATTATAGAGTTCTTAAGTAAATGTGTCGGCGGTTTATATTTGTTAATTCTAATGTTGTTTAGGGGAAATTCTGGTCCGCCGTTACCTCATAATGCATTAGCAGTTGCATTTAATCAACAACGTGTTCCCAATATGCAAAGAAAACCTATACACTACAACTCGCACAGAAGACAGTATTAAATGTATGTTGCTATCTTCATAGAGGCTCTCCCATGATATGAGTTATAATCATGTATAATTCCAATTTTATTAATAGATTCATATTTTTATGATCAAACGCAATTGAAAAACTTGTAAATTCAGTAACTGTTAGACTTATTTATATATTTATAATACAATTATTTTAATCAATCACTAAATTTGTAGTTTTCAAAATTATTACAGTGTTACAGTTTATTAATTATTGTTTATAATTTGTATAGATATTATGAGTTTAATGGTTGAGTAGCATATGATCTAAATTTCACGGATCTAATAATTCTCTTTTAATTTATTTATTACTTGTTGCAGTGTATCGTCTGCGGTATTCCTGCCTCTATTATGCAAAAATAAATATTAGGGACTAGTATTCAAACGTATTCATGGTCATTGCTGAAGGGTATAATTATATAACTGGTTACTGATTTATATATTTTTATTTATGGGGACATCATATATACAGTATTTACATAGTAGATTACGTTTAGTGTATGCTAACTTTGCATGATATATTTCAACATGACTTTAGTATTTTTACACGCTTAGATTTACTAAATGGTAAAAATTAACTGAATGTATCATCGTATTAAAAAAAAAGGAAAAAAATTGCAACGTAGATGTTCAAAGTCTCTTTCATCTCATAATACGTTGGAAAAAAATCGTTTGCAATAGTTTAGCCACTGTTAATATGTATAAAGTGATAACAGTGCTTGTCGGATTAAAACAAATAGCTATTATGTGAAAGTAATATACATGTATATTTTCTATAAAATTAATGCAGCTAAAATGATTTGCATTTTGTAATGTTGTAATACAAAACTTGTTATGGACTCATGAGATTATTTTTCTGTGTTATTGAAAACAATATTGATATACATATTATTTTTATTTGTATAATCTTAGCCTACATAGTTGTCAAAATATACACATGAAAATGAAATAAAACAAAGCATTTAAATGCTTGTTAATTTTATAATTATATGGGAAGGAAACTAGAGTATTATTCATTTATACAGCAACCATTTTTATTATGTGCTTTAACAATATTACTTGCAGCAACTTAGGAATTAATACATATTTGTTTACATCCCTTTGAAAAGAAAAAGTAGATTCATTGTATAACATTACATCCAAGTATTCACGGTATGTAATATAAGGAATGATAAATGATGTTCCTTAGTTCTATTAATATTATCCAAAAGCAAGAACAATAACAGTAGTAATAGATTCGTTCTTATCCTTTGAATTTATGATTTTGTGATACCAATGACACCACAGGCCAACCGAGCGCCTGCATTTCCTGTAGTCTTGGACAGCTCGTGACCACCCAAACCCAAGTCATCAGGATCAGCATGAACCTATAATAGTTAACATGTATTTAAAAATTAATAGATTTTTCAAGAACATCAATACTCTAATTATTCAAATATACTATATACTCTTATTATTATTCTTACCACAATAGTTCTACCAATGATATTATTGGATCCTTGTAGTTGGATTACTTTATCTGTGATATTAACTTTAGCCACACCATTGTCTCCAGCCTCGATATTTCCCAAATCACCAACATGACGAACTGCAGCATCTGGTGCACCATGTTCCTTACCCAAAGGATTGAAATGAGCTCCAGCACTTGTACAACCTTTAAATTGCAGTCAGGCATAAATAATGACCTGTTAGATATAGCAGTTGACTATACAAAAGTATGATATTTTGAATAACTTTTTGTCTCATATACAAGATGATTATGCAAGTATGCATTGTTGCTCCACATAAATAAGATGATACTATGTGATTGAGTAATAGAGATAAAATTAGTATATGCATGTACCATTGGTGTTGTCACCAAACTCATGAACGTGAAAACCATGAAGACCTTTCTTGAGGCCAGATACTTCTCCTGTGACCTTGACAGGCTGAGATTCCTCCTTGGAAAGGAAAAAAAAAAAATATCTTCACGTAATATAAATGTTCATAGGATGTGTTTTAATCAGCAATATTTGACTATTAATAATTACCGTTTGCTCAAAGAAGAGGGTGCCTTTGACGGCTTCTCCTTGGAGAACGCAAACTGCTTTGACAGTCATGATAAAGTTCCTTTGCTACCGTTTTGAATGATAGAAGACGCTAGAATGACCGACCGGCTTCCTTGAAACTTAATGCTTAACCGTTGATGATGAGAAACACTTTTATTTCTGCTGAATCACGAACGCTGAAGTGCCGTGTGAAACTGTCGTGTTATAATAACTATCTCAACCAATGGAGAGTTCGTTATAATAAGAAACCTCTGGAGAATGTTATATTTAACGCAATGTTAAAGCTGTTAGAAGACTACTGATCGCAAATGCAATTTTCAGTTATTACCTTGAAGGACCAAGTAAAGGTCGTCGCTTATTATTTGTGTCTTTTTTCGCGGATTATATAATAAAGGTGCCTTTCCACTTTAGTTCAATGAGTCCAATTTGTCAGAAACTTCACAAGTCATTATTTCTTGTGAATATGCGGCATGAAGTTAATCTTTCTTAAGAAGCTGCAATTTTTTTTATCGATACGTTCCGTATTAATCAGTATTAATCGCCAGTACGGTGAGCATGGTTCTGTCTCACTCAATTGCAAACAAATAAAAACAGGGATACGCTAACGCTCCGTAGTGCTAGCAGCGAATTTCAGAACATAGCCATAAATGAAGTATGCTATTGGATCCGAAAAAATACCAACTAGCCAATAACCAATAATAGAGTGTGTAGTTTTATCAGTCTGTTGTTTACCGTTCTTCAGTGCGACAAGTTCTTCGATGCACGAACGACACATGTAATTGTTGCATTGAAGGAATCTGGCGGCACGTTGTGTATATTTATTGTACACGTGCTTTTATATTGCAGAGTTTAGTTAAAGTAGATGAAAAAATGTTAACTACAAAAACATTTTTTCGGAAGACTAAGAGGGGGAATATTTTTAAGGTATTCGTATTTTGCAGTACCATGCATGTACTATTGGAATATTAATGAAATAATTAAAAAATTGATTTTCTGCGCAGATTGTAAGGGAGCATTATCTTAGGGATGACATTTGGTGTGGATCTGAATTGTGTAATAAATGTTTACACAAAAATCGAGATGTTATTCTCAGTAATGAAAATCCTGGAGCAAAAAGCTCCTTATTTCCATTTCCATATTATGTTGTCCTGGATACTAATATCGTGCTTGACCAGGTATAGATTTAACATCTTGCACAATGGTATTCTGTTTACTTATCGATTATAAGATATTAATTGAATAATTATATTTTGTAGATAAATATTCTTGAAGAGAATACTCTTTGCAATGTGATTATTGTTCAAACTGTATTGGAAGAAGTACGACATCGAAGTTCCAATGTATATAAAAAGTTAAAAGATATTATCGGCGATCCTAAAAGGAAGTTTTATATATTTATCAATGAACATCATAAGTAAGTTATATTTATTTCATTTTGTTATATCTTTTTCATCTTTGACTTGATAATCTACTATTAATCTTATCAGAGAAACTTACATAGAACGTGAACCTGGTGAGAAAGTGAATGATCGCAATGACAGAGCTATTAGAGTAGCAACCAAATGGTATAACAAGCATTTAGGTCTTAACCAAACCAGAAAAGAAGATAAACCCAATATAAAAGTGATCTTATTAACTGATGATATAAATAACAAAGAACTTGCTATAAAAGATGGATTGTATGCAGCAACTAGTAAGAGTTATTTGTATTTTGTATATATTATAATTACAAGAGCATATTAGAATTCAGTTTGCAATATTCTATATAATTCATATAATCTTTATAGTGCAAGAGTATGTTTCGTCTTTGGAGGATGGAACCTTATTACTGGATAAACTATGTAAACAGAGTTATGCTTTACAAGGGGAAAACAAAGAGCCATTATTTCCATTACATCGTACACCAGCTGAACTGCATGAGGGTATCAAGAAAGGAAAGCTGCTACAGGGAACATTTCTGGCATCCAGAGAGAATTTTCTTGAAGGAAGCGTTAATGTGGAGGGCATCGAGAAGTTTGTAAGTACTACCTCAAAATGAATTTTTAATATTGTATTCACAACCATACGTTTAATTAATATTTTTTTACTATTGCAGGTCTTGGTACAAGGTCGTGTAGGTTTAAACAGAGCAGTAGATGGTGATATAGTAGCTTTGGAATTATTATCAGAAGATCAATGGTCAGCTCCGAGTGACATAGTTCTTCAAGATGAGGAGGAAGATCCGGGCGACATTCTTGAGGAAGAAAAAGAGTTAATTAAACAAAAGTCTGTACCATCTACTGAGAAAACTCCCACTGGTATTATTGTTGGGATTATTAGAAGAAAGTGGCGCCAATATTGTGGTATATTACAACCAAGTTCTGTGAAAGGGGTACATATATTTATATAATTATATTTTTCTTATATTTCAAGAAAGTATAACTAACATTTGTTACGCTTGTTAGAATACTAGGCATCTATTCGTCCCAGCTGAGAGAAAAATTCCAAAAGTTAGAATAGAAACTAGACAATCTGAGACATTAAGCAAACAGAGGATAATTGTGGCAATCGATTCTTGGCCCCGTAATTCTCGATATCCTCTTGGACATTTTGTACGCGCATTGGGTAATATAGGAGACAAAGAAACAGAAAATGAAGTCTTACTCTTAGAACATGATGTACCACACAGTAGGTTTTCGGATGCTGTGCTCAGCTTCCTTCCAAAACTACCTTGGGTCATTACTGAATCGGTGAGTATTTTGTATTGCCACTAATCATAAGATACAGCAATGGCTACTTTCTATATATAGATCTTTGTTTTGTAATATTTAAATTATCATATTTGAACAGACCTTGTCATTGTTTTTCTAATGTGAAAAGTTCAATATTGGTCCCATCAACGCTTTCTGTCGTCGCACTGCTAGAACTATCATAAGGTGCCAGAGCTGGGGGTGATGTTCTAAGGTCACCAAAAAGCGCCTGTAAAAAGTTAGTTTATAAAAAATAATACAATGACAAGTAGGGAAACGAACTAACTTGCAGAACAGTTTGCATTTCGCTATGAAATTCATTTCCTAGTGTATTGTGCAATCCGTTATCGTTATTAATACTTGCCAAATGTACATCATTCACATTGCTTCTAGTTATTGCATCAGAGCTACTGCTGGCAGAACCTATGTCATGAATCAAGTTACTGCTATTGTTAATTATTGTTGGATAAACAGTGCCAACTAAACCATGGGATATATCATTAAGAGTTAAATGCATTAATGGTAGGTCGTCAGTGTTACTAGCAACAAGATATCTCCTTTCCAACATTTCTTCTCGTCTTTCATTTCTACAGAAAATAAAAAAATAAGTCATCTCCCGTAATACTTTAAAAACATTAATTAAAAATTACCTGCGCCGTCTTTGCATCGATAAACGCTCTATGTGTTTGTTTCTTGAAAGATTCGATGGAACAGGAATAGAGGAAGGTGGTGCTAATGGCAAAGACAATAACGATGGCGGCATTGGCGGTGGTGGTGGAATTTTTGAAGAGTTTTCATGTGAAACTTGAGTGAATGAAGGAAAAGGAAGAGGAATTGCTACTTTATCTTTGCACAGAGAATATTTTTCTTTGCTGCTTTGCGGCGTGATAGATAATTTGTCCAGCTGTTCCAATTTTCGCGATACAAGATTTCCCAAATTCTCCAGTGCGAGCTGCTTACACTTTTCGAATGCAATAAAATAGAAAAATTTTTATATTGTTATTCAATGCTTATAACATGAAGTATACAAAAACCTTTATGTCGGTTAACATTCCTTCCAGTAGATCTGATTTATTAGTATTTCTTATACTCTCCCATCGTGAAAACATTACTTTGTCGTAAAGAGCAACGATACCCTCTATTTCGCGAATTTCTATATAGTAATAATAATAATCATATTTCTTTCCAAGTTGTTTAATATAAAATTCACTGACTTACCATCGTCCCTCATTCGTTTTAAGGTTTTCTTCACGGTTACCTTTTCCTTCTTCACCAATTTTTGCTGCACCTTCAATTTCTCTATATTAACAAGAGCACTTTTCACATCTTGTAACATATTTTCCAATTCTTGTGCGTCAGAATTCAAACGCTTTTGAATGATACTAAAACATTCATTAATATCAATGTAATAAAAAAAATACTTCTACATGTAGATCTTAATATTAAAGTGGTAGGATACTTGATACTCACTTTGGATATTCATACGTGAAATAATTCAAATCACTGATACTCTTAATATAATTGATAAATTTTTGAAGTTGATTACAAAAAGGCGGAACGTTCGTTAACGAGATTCTTTGATCTAGAGGATTACCTTCTTCAAAACTAGAGAGACTCGTAACGGTACATATGCCTGTATCAGTGGCTTTAGATGTTTCCATGGTATTACTGGTACTACTGCTAGTATTGGTCAAGCTCCACGTTATAGTACTCTATAATATTCTGTATGTAAAAAAAGATTTCATTCAGAATATCAGTGTGGAAACTGAAAACCTACCTGCGATTTACGTTTGATTATTCTAAGTCTGGAAATTATGCGGTCGATAAGTCTTTCGGATGAACGTGTTTTGCTGCGATTAAAATGTTGATCCATATCGTTATCAGATGAGTGTGAATTTCAGTTTGCCACGCTCGCAAACGTAGGACTATGCATTTTTAGTTATCATTTAAGCAACGTAAATGTCTATTTTCAAAAAACAATTTAAACGAACAGTGAATTTCGCCATTGCTGACAAAACAAGAGAACTGTTTCCTTTTTAAATTCTTATTGTCAGATGTTATTTCAGCGAGTGCTTGTCAATACTAACATGTTTCATTTTTCTGCAGGATGTTGCGCAACGAGTTGATCTCAGACATTTGGACATTTGTTCAGTTGATCCGCCAGGATGTACAGATATTGATGATGCTCTTCATTGTAGAGATTTGGAAAATGGAAACTTGGAAGTGGGTGTACATATAGCGGACGTTTCTCATTTTATTAGACCTGGAACTGCTTTGGATGACGAAGCTGCTTTAAGGGCGACTACAGTATACCTAGTGGATAAAAGAATTGATATGGTTCCAGGTGAAAAAATCATTTTTGCTAATCATTACTTTGATTGTTCAACTTATGTTGAATCAATGAAACAATTATTTTGTTTAAAATACAAATGTATTACTATGAATTTTAGAGCTGCTTAGTTCAAATCTCTGTTCGTTAAGAGGTAATGAGGAGAGATTTGCATTCTCTTGCATTTGGGAGATGGATCATGATGCCAATGTTACTGACAAGAAGTTTTGTAAATCCATTATCCGTTCGCGACAAGCAATGACGTATGAAGAAGCGCAATTAAAAATTGATGATAAAACACAGAAGGATGCTATTGCAGTCTCTTTACGTAGATTGAATGAATTGGCTAAAAAGTTGAAGAAAAGACGCATGGATAATGGGTATGTAACAGAAACAATTAATTTTAATGTAAAGAAAATATATTTTTCAATGTAAATTAATATTCATATAATGATAGGGCGTTGGTTTTGGCGTCACCGGAAATACGTTTCCAAGTAGATAGCGAAACACACGACCCAATTGACGTTGAGGCCAAGAAACTAAGAGAGACTAATGCCATGGTTGAGGAATTTATGTTACTTGCTAATATAACAGTGGCTCAAAAAATAGTTGCAGAATTTCCAGAATGTGCAATGCTGAGAAGACATCCTGAACCACCGCAAACTAATTTCGAGCCGCTAATTAAAGCTGGTAAACATCAGGTAAGCATTTGGAATGTTTGTAGCTTGACTTTATGTAGCGTTTATGTGTCATAACTAATCGGTATTATGTATGCCAGGGATTTATTATAAACACAAACTCTGGTAAGGAGTTGGCTCAATCGCTGGAGGAAGCACAGAAAAAAGACAATCCTTACTTTAATACGATGTTGAGAATATTAGCGACACGTTGTATGATGCAAGCTGTTTATTTTGTAAGTGGTATGTTACACCCCAACGAATTTTACCATTACGGATTAGCCTGCCCAATTTATACACACTTCACTTCACCAATCAGAAGGTTTGCTGACGAAAATAATAACTATAAAAGAATGAGGTTATAACTGTAATTTAATCTATGTACCATTGATTTTAGATATGCTGATGTTATAGTTCATCGGCTTCTAGCAGTTAGTATTGGTGCAGATGCAACTTACCCTGACTTATTGGACAAAAAGAAAAATCATGCACTATGTCATAATTTGAATTATCGAAACCGAATGGCACAATATGCCGGTCGAGCATCGGTAGCCTTAAACACCCATGTACGTGTTGGCGCTAATTTCATGCTCTAATGCAGGTTAAATTATAACAAACATTTTTAATAATCCTTTATTTGCATTCACAGTTGTTTTTCCGTGAAAAAGTACAAAACGAGGAAGGCTATATTCTTTTTGTACGTAAAAATGCACTGCAGATACTTATACCAAAGTACGGTTTAGAAGGGACATTGTATCTTAGTAAAAAGGGTGAAACACCGACAGTGAATTTTATTTACGACGAAGAGGATCATTCACAAAAATGTGGGAATATAGTATTTCATTCATTCGATCCTGTTACAGTACAATTGAGTTTGGATAGATCGAACGTGCAGCATGAAAAGTTGGTGTTCAAGTTGGTGAAACCAGAGGTGCGCACAATAGTTAACTAATAATGATAAATATTAAGAATGTTAATATATTTAATTGTATACAGAACTAAATAGTATGTTGCAATAGATTCCAGGTTTTAGTATCCCAGATCAGAATGCAGAATCCGTCACAGATGAGCAGACAACACCGAAAGTACGAGGAAAACGAAAATCGAACCAAAACAAAACGCAATCTAAATCTTCTAAGAAAAAATGACAAAAGAAGAGGACATAGTTTAAGAAAGTTGAATGATTTTCTAATCATCTTTATTAATATTACTTGTCGTATATCAACGATAGATTATTGTATGACATTTGTACAAAAGCCATCTTGGTACTAAATATATGGCACGATTTGTAATACCACGAATCCGTAAAATACCTTTGTGTATATGACGTGAGACATTTCATTAATAAAGTAAAAACTATAAATTTGTACTTAATTATAGTTTACGCTAAATTTTGGTGATTTAGTGTAGCGACAATTAATTATAATTATTTAACTGTTGAAACTTTAACATCAGTAAGTATTCAATACGATGATCACGTAAATGTGCCTGCACGGTGTACGTGAATATTTATGTACCATAAAATTATAAAATTGCGATGTTTAACGTAAAACATGGTTTTATACTTTCTGAATAGTATATATTAGACTGTAACGTAAATAATTTCACGATCTATAGTCAGGCGCACTTTCTTCACTGAGGATCCGGTGCCATTTTCGCATATCCCAATTTTTGTAAAACCTGCTTTATTTCAGGATACACTCGAGGATCCTCGATAGTGCTTGGTATCTGAAATAATGAATTTAAAACGTTCTATGACTGTCTTCTATATACGAAACAATTATATTCGTACCGACCTTAACTGCCTTTGAACGAGCTAAGTTTGCTATGGATTTTCTACAAGTTTTTCCTGACCGTGTTCTGGGCAGAGCTTTTACGGCACCAGCAATTTTAAAAGATGCTATTGGTCCAATCAGCTCCCGAACTCTCGCTACAATTTCATGAGTAATTTCCTGTTCGTTCTTAGTAGCATCTGTAGAATAGAAAAATAAGTATAGTACAACTATTTAAATAAGAGTCAAATATTGTTCTGGCAACGAACCATCTTTCAAAACGTAAAGGCATAAAGGTATCTCTCCCTTTGTATGTTCCGGTACTCCCACAACGGCAGCATCAACAATATCAGGATGTCCTAGTACAACATCTTCTAGAGCAGAAGTAGATAATCGATGGCCTGCTACGTTAATGACATCGTCATCTCGTGCAGTGACATATACGTAACCGAACTCATCAATGTATCCAGCATCCATGGTATCGTAGTAACCCTGATTGAATAGAAATAATTATAATAGTTTGGTACAATAAATCTAATACTTATTATGTTGTAAGTGTTAGGAAGCAAAACGTACGGGATATTTAGAAAAGTAAATACTCTTGAATCTCTCAGGAGCTAAAAATAGTGTTGACATTGTACCAGGTGGTAAAGGTAACTTCACAGCAATTCTACCAAGTTCATGAACTGACGCTTTGCTACCATCCTCACGTAAAATTTCCACTGTGAAAGAAAAGAATTTCAAAACTTCTATTTAAAGGATATCAGGGACATTTAATTACCAAGGTAACCCGGAAATGGCATTCCTGTACTATATTTCGGTGGATTGATACTGTGACCCAGTCCTAGGCAATTAGCTGTTATCGCATGGCCTGTTTCCGTTTGCCACCAATGATTCAAGATTGGAACATTAAAAACTGTCTCAGCCCATGCCTTTGCTTCGTAATCGCAATGTTCTCCAGCTACAAATATTGTTTTTAATCTGCAAAGGCAAGAGATGCTCGACTGATAAAACCATAAATATTTAATTTTTTAATCATCAAAGTCAATTTTATAATCATCAGTTACTCACGATTTGGTCGAGTATTTTTTCCCAAGTACTGTTTCAGGATCAGCACGTCTTATGACTCTGAAGGCAGTTGGTACAGTAAAAAGTGCATTGACCCTATGTTGATCTATGATTCTAAATAAAAGTGAATTCAGTTAGTAAAAAAATGTCAAAAAACCCTCTGAATGATAAAATCAATATTCCATACCTAAAGTATTGTCCAGCGTCTGGAGTTCTATCCGGCTTACCCTCGTACATAACACTAGTAATGCCATACAAAAGAGGACCGTAACAAATATAAGAGTGTCCTACTACCCATCCGAGATCGGAAGCCACCCACCATATTGAATTTTTATCCATTCCATAGATAGTTTTCATCGTCCAACATAGTGTGGCAATGTGTCCACCTATCGGTCTTTGAATTCCTTTCGGTTGATCTAATAAGTAAAGTTGAACTTGAAATTCAAAGTTCACACGCAATTTCGTTTCTTTATTGTCGATACGTATCATTCGAGGATTTTTAAAATATTCAGGTCTAATCTCGTTACAATATGAAGTTTGAGGTTTGTATTTTTGACTTCAGAATTGTATTCAGTGACCCGAAAACCCCTCCAATAGCAAGTTTCAAGCAAATACAATTAATTTTTTAATATTGCACCACTATATTTTCCAGCATTTTAAATTTGACATTTTAACTTTGGATTCGTATTCGACAACTCAAAAATCCCCTATTTCCGGTGTTCACCTTTCTAGTCACTGTAGCCTCATCACGATTACATTTACTCTATGAAAACAAGAAAACATTTGTAACAATTCATTTATTTACAGCGCCCTCTGTATTTACGAAATTATTATCACTCCTATTCATACAATAACAGTGATACCTTAAGAATCTGTGTGAAAAAATGCTTAAAATACCTTGAAAATTGACTTTAAATCTTAAGAAACCAAATTAAAAAAGGTATATCATATATGATACGCTGTGCCTGAAAGAGTTAATGTGAAAGTTCACTGTATAAGAAATTACCCGTTGTTCCTGACGTGTATAAAATGTATAAGGGTTGATTGGCCTCGACAGGTACACACGGATGCGGCTCCGAACTATTCAAAACATCATCCCAATCCATTTGATAATCCAACAATGGTGATTCCCATACGTTCCTCCTTTGATAAACGATGCAGCGTGGTTTCTTCACGGATATTAAATCCATAGCTTCGTTTACAATTGTAGTATACCTGCCATTGTGTACATGTGGAGCATGTTTACTGACTTTTAATAAACAGACAAGATGGCGTTACCTACTTGACTACTTTAGACGGTTCAAGGCCGCAACTGGCAGCAATTATTACTTTTGGCTCGGCATGATTTATCCTGCTGGCTAATTCTCTCGCGGCGAATCCTATAATAAACAATCATTACTTGATGTGTCGCATTAATCCAATCACTAGATATCGATTGTGAAAAAACATCTTTTAACTGCTGTGTCATTACCTCCAAATACAACGGAGTGTATAGCGCCCAGTCTTGCCGTCGCTAAAATTGCCATTATGGTCTCTGGTATTAATGGCATGTATATCAACACTCTGTCACCTTTTCTTACGCCCAATTTTGCTAATCCTCCGCTAAGCAGAGATGTTTTTTCCAATAATTCATTGTAGCTGATACGACGGATTGACAATGTGAGAGGACTGTCGTGTATAAGGGCTGTTTTTTCTCCATAACCAGCATTCACGTGACGATCTACCGCATTGTGACAAGCGTTTATCTCGCCACCTACGTACCTTTTAAATTATGCTCATTAAAATATATGTAGTATCTTTCTCGTTTCTGTTGTACTCGTACTTTATTATGTGCTAAATAGTAATATTTGTATGTCAAAATGATACTGGGATTTACCATTTTGTGAAGGGTTCATTGGAATTATCTAGTACTTTCTCCCACGGTTTGCTCCATTCTACGCATTGCGCTACTTCGGCCCAGAATTCTTCCGGGTTTTCTATCGACCGCCTGAAAGCTTCTTCGTAAGGAAGACTTCGATAGCGATTTTTATTTAAAATGAAATCTGTAAACGGTAAAAAATAATTTTACAGTGTATATGATCAGATTGATATAAATTTTAATGACTATGGTCCAATAATTGTAGCAATTATCAAAATTAATACATATTATTAGTAAGTGCTTAATATGATGTGTTTAGTAAATTATCAACCAATCATCGACTTATTCTTAACGTATTCATGAACATCGAGAAATACTGTACATTTGTAACGTCTGTATAAATATTTGAAGAATTATACATTTCTTTTTGATAATACACAATAAAGTTGATTTTTATTTGATACGAGAATTAAAATTCTGGTTAAAAAAAGGTATTAAAAAATTTCAGAATTCGCTTGGCCACGTCTTATGAATATATACAAGAGTCAAATGATAAAAAAAATATGTTGATCTCCGATGAATTATTCATCGTCCTTCTCCTCTAATATCATAGTAATTTTTGCATAAACCGTGTCGCTGCAATGGCGTCTACGTGTTATCTAGTTATTGTGAATTTCTTATCCTAACACTTGATATAATACCACGGGCTCAAGGGGTGTAACTTGACTTTTACTATATGCTTCTAATTATTCACACAAACTTGGAGAAGTTTTTAAATCTCATTAGATCACCGTACAAAATACAGGCATATATGCTGTGAACGTTATCACATACGTGTCTCGATAATTTTCCGTACAACCTATGAAATTTCACTAGTCATAAATTTTTATTTAAAGAAATGCATTCGCTGACAAATATATTGAGAAATCTATTGATAAAAAAATGTGTAACCATTACCCCCATTATGCTTTTCAATCCTAGAGCGTACGATACTCGTTTCAAATTCCGTCTTTATCGAATCCTCCTCCTTGCCATCTAAAAAGTCACTTTTCACCTGATCGAACATCGTCAATGATCCTAATTCGAAGAATCGAAGGAGCGTTATAGAGCGTAATGTCGATAACGCCTTCGCGTCCACAAAGAGGGGTCCATCCACAACAGCAAAGTCCGTCTGGTTCTGATTGTTAACGATATTTTTCACAATTACGCACGAAGCATCACTTTGGTAACACGAGGATTTGAGTGGAAGTAAAAAGAGTCGTATTTTTCCTTCCGTCGGAAAAAGAAAGAAAATAAAAACTCGTCCTCCCCTGGTACCACCGTACGTCGTCGCAATAGGAAAAGAAAGATTAACAGGATTACGTAAATAAACGTGTCGTAAGTTATCTTTACACTTGCCAAGATAAATTTTCTAAAACTTTACCGAACTCAAAAAATCTTTATTTCGATACTCGATCGATTGCTAGCTCAGAGTATATTATACTTTTCAATGAATTTTGAATGAAACTCGAGAATTCATACGTGCGCTATGCCCATTGTAAAACTGAGAATGAACCGTCGATCGCAAGTGAAATTATGTATTTATTTAAAAGCGAGCAGTCCCCACATGACGTGCTTCCTTTCTGAAAGACCTTTGAACCCTGAAGAACAATGGGCATCGATTTAATCGATGCTGATCGTGCGGCACTCGGAAGTAGCATTGGTTGGAACGATTGTGGATGTGAAAACCAGTCGAGTACTTTTATTGTCTGATATCAAAATTATTTTTTTTTAGAAGACATTTTTTTTACAAATTACGAACTATATACAATTTGATGTGGTTATAAGTTGATAAAGTCACGTCAACTGGATACGGAGGCTTGTATTTAATAGATTGATGCATTGAGGTGATCGGCTGTAAAAGACTCAATTTACAACGGCGTCATAATTATTATATCTATCGAAATTCGATTTTGATCACAAGGCCTATGACAGAAATTTCAGTATAACATTGAACTGTGCTTAATGATCCTTTGAAACTTTTTATTTGTTCTTCATTCTATCCTGTTGGTGCTTACGGGGGCGGTGGAAAGACTGACTTTCGTACGAAATAACGTTACTAGGATTTACGACTAGATATTACGTGGAAGGATCTTTTTATTCGTACTGAAAGGAAACGAAAGTCGACAGCTAATAAAGTCTCCTGCTTTTAAGATGGCAGCAGCCATCCGTCTGTACATCTTCTTTGACATGTGAACGCTGCATAAATCAATTTACCTGCATGCTGCACAAAAATAGTACGAGAAATACAAAGGGTTTTGTTGAGGCAAGAAGACGAAGTAGCTGGGGAGTGGAAGAAAATTGAATTTACGAGAAAACTCAATTTTTGCGTAACTATCTGTAAATTCTTAAATATCCATGTACTATATAAAATCACATTATAGTCGTCTTATTAGTTTGGGAGTATTGCGTGATGTTGTTTCACTTTTTTTTTTGTGACAGTCGCTTACGTAACTGGCTAAACCTTCGCTTTACTCGAATATTTTCACCATTTCGTTTCACGAGTTTCGTAATTGCAATGTTGTTTGAAATTCAGCAATTCAAATTTTGGAACAATCCAATTAACGTCAATGTAGGACCGTAATACAGCTTACGCACTAGTGGTCGCAAAATAAATTTAATACGATTTTTTCGAACCGGAAGTACTCCTTATATATATATAGCTACTGTCTGATCTACATCTGTAACATGATTTTTCCATTCAATTGGTTCACTGGTTCCTTCGTAATTTTGAATTCAGATATACGTTCGCACCAACGCTCACGCTCACACATACATATAACATTTTAGGGGATACCATTTGTACAGGACACCCCTCACGATAATGCCTCAAAAATGTTTCTTGTATTCTCTATTTATTTTCTATACTTTGAACAGCCTTATGAACTATCTAGTAGCGAGTATAATTCTTAAAATTCTCTTGATACCTAAAGCATAGCGGTATACGCCATATAGTACGTTCATCGCAAGTTCTTAAATTTCATTAGGAATATCTCTCATCTCGCTTTATTGAGAAGTCCAAGAGGATTCGCGTAGGATCGTGTAGATTTAGTTTACTTGTATTCACTAACGATAATCCACTAACGTTCCAAACTGACCGCAAGCCTATTCCGTGAATTTCCTGCTCTTCGAGGAAATATTCGAGTAGCCACGTTATTTACATCAGGGATAACTGTTACATAGTTGAATAGGTATTTTAAACATTGTAGATTTATGTATCGTTTACTGCGTGACTAGTAAATTTTATGTACGACTTAATCGTAATATATTCACAGATAGAGTGAATGCACTGTTTTTTTTTTCTAATTTCAAACTGTACTATACAGAGGAGACAATATCGCTTCGTTAATCCGTGCGACACTCGCGAGTTTTGTAAGTTTTCCCGGTGAGAAATTATGGCAAAGCCCAGAGGAAGCTCTAGTGACGCCATTATATGAAAACTTGTATACATAGTTTTCCCCTGTCTACGTCTCCATCTCATTTTCTTCCAGCTGCAGTATGAAACTACTTACAACTTGCACAAGATTTTTCTTACGCCAATGGAGCCTAAAGGTAAACAACGAAGGAAATGCGAAACGGATGATGCAATATAATCCCTTATAGGTGTAGTGTATAAGAAAGGATCAGTAAAATCTGATCCTACAATAATTCTTTGTTAGAACTATTTTTGGCTTTGTGGAAAAAGAAGAATCTTCGGTCTTGTTTCTATTTTTAATACAAACGTAGTAGGTGTCTGCTCGTCGCTTTGTAAGACGATACGATTCTTTATGCTTGATAGTTACATTTTGCTTGTAAAGCCTATCTAAGATTTCTGCCTTATTCATGAATTCCTGAAGCATACATTTTATGTTATTTCTTTCAAGCGTGATAAATATTTGTTTCAATGTCCACGCGTCAGGTTTGCTATACGTCAAAGTTTTCGACCAATTTTTCATACGTGGCAATGCAATAGGTTAATGAGTATCTATAGCTGTGGTACTTTGTTGCTTGCTTGATATAATTCGGTTCTGTATGCTTGATAGGTTACATCATGCTTGCAATGCCTATACAAAATTTCTGCCTTATTCATGAATTCCTGAAGCATATATTTTATGTTATTTCTTTCAAGCGCGATAAATATTTATTAAAATATTCATATGCCAGGTTCGCTACGTAAGACGTGGTGGGTTTCGATGGATTTTTCACGCGTGAAAATGCAATAGAATAACGAGCATGTATAGCAGTGATTATTTATTGGTCGCTCGATCTTTTCCTTATGAATATTTTAATCATAGAGATTATTTTCAAGATTATTTCTGGTGCTTTCATATCTTACAGAACTATTCGAATCGATGTAAATTTTTTATTAGATATACTCAAATAATTTATTTTATTTTCTATTTACTTTTTTATTTTAACAATTAATAATTAAATTATTATTTAATAAAATCGAAAATTAGCTTGCAATTGCAAATTAGCCTTGAAATCCACTGCAATTAAACGGCAGTCACATCTACATCGTAAAATAAATACGTATTCAATCGAGGAGAAAATTTCTTCAACATTAGTGTTTTATTATACAGTAGCGTTTCATTAACGATAAATAAAATGATATATTTATATAAGTGACATATAGTACATTATATATTTTAAAAAAGCAATCAATATGTAGTAGAATGACGATTTTTCACTTAAATACAGATACTTTCACACAGAATGTTAAACCAATTACAATGGGTAACTTGTTCGACGCTTATCGATGCTACCTTTACGTGACTGGAAATTGTCAAATGTCTTCTAATGTCGAGCGTTCTTTGGAGAGCAGTTCCTTACGAGCTTAACAATTCTCGTAAACGTGTAAGTATTTCGAAATGATCGATTGACTTTTTTTTATTTTTAAAGTAGAGCGAATTTCAGTTAGGACAATAGTCCTGAATAAACCTGTATTTATTTTATATTGCAAAAAACTTTTGTATTCTATTTAATTAAAAGTTTGTGCAATCATTTATATGCTAGCGATAAACATTATTATTATTTTTTATAAAGTTTAAATTACACTCACCAAAGTTTATCTGATATACATGGTGTAATGTGAGTTTTATACACTTTTCGTTAGCATATCTATTTTACCTATGTTCATGCGAAATCAGAACATTATTCCCTGGACGATGAATTATAATACGATAAATAAATTAAATTGTCACGGATAATGCTGATATATATAATTTAACACAGGATTTCGATGTACAAAATTAAATCTTGCATGTACGCGTTAACAATGATATGGTGACTTCGTCAACAGGAAATCACATTTTACAATTGTTTACCGATATGCTTGACTTTAATTGATTTTTGACACGTTTATCTAACATCCTCGGTCAGGTAGACGTATTATCTACACTCTTCCTATATCTTGTTGACATAGTACTCTGTTGAAAAGTTGGATCTTGGAGTGCATTACGTACTTAAAATAATTTGATATTTCATGGATGCAATCATTAAATGTATAATGCGATTATAAAAATGAAAATTTTAATGAAAATAATATACAATGAATAACTTTATACACTGTTACTCAGGAATATTGTACCAAGTAAAGTACGCACATCTATTGTATTTCTATAGTACAGGCAATTTCAGATGGTGAAATAACCTCTTAATAAATTTGTATGTATGAAAAGGAACCATAGAACTGTCACTTAAATAATGATTATATTTAAAAGCTAACGTATTTAAAAGTCAGTGGACATAAATCTTATATATTTATATATATATATATGTATATAATAAATTATCTTGGTAGTTATTAATTAGCCTAGCCGCGAGTTCACACCGATGAAAGATGATATTAATTGCGCAGTCAAGTTCATTGTTCGTGATTTCAAGAGGGTATATTCCAACGTGAGGTAACGTGAGTATGACGCCAGGTTATTAATATTTCCAATGAAATTATTCAGTATCCAGAACTTGTATTCCAATAATATTTTATGAGACGTTATTATATTCAAAATTTAATAAACGTTAGTCTACAATAACACATAATTATTATTTCATTTCGAGTTTCTTTGTTTTCTTATCTGACACGTTTTAGTGATACATGCCACTATCGATTAATACAAATTTTTTTATTCTCTATTTTTATATTTATTTACTTGATTTTCCCATTGTAGATTCACAAAATGTAAATCACGTCTTAAGTCTCTTGCGTGTAATTTCGCGCGGTTGATACGTAGCACGTAGCTACGTTTCATTCCTGATGACAAGAAAAAGCGACGCAGCCTTACTGTGTACAGATTCTCAATTGTCCTTGAAAAAATGCACTTACTCTACATTACCCTGTCTGCGTCTACATCACAATGTCGCGAAAACGAATTTCTGTACTAGTTTCCGTTCTGTTTAAATCCCATAAGAAAGCAACAGGATGAGCTTAGAAAGGTAAAATTAAAGTAGCAAATAAATTTTTTCTCTAAATTTATCAAATTCTTGTATGGCAAATAAGATAATCTTGGTGTATCTTGATGTAGGATAGTTTCACGTGTGAATTAACGTAATCGTATTTATAATAAAATAGAAATCATGAAGCAAGCGTAATCCAATTTTCAACGTTATACGTCAAAGGAATGCTGGGAATAACTTTAGCAAGAATCGATCAGGTAATACAAGGAAAGTATAATTCAAAATTATTTATGGTTAAGTTAAATCGAAGAATAATAACCTCTCGGGAAGATACGAATCTCGTTATAAAGCTTCTCCGCAAGGTAATTCGAGTTTCATTATGAGAATATTAGAGAAATTTATAAAAATTTACTTACGTCTAAAGTCACTCTGTATCAAAAGAGTTTCATATTTTTCATATAATCTTTAACTTATCCTGGCAACGGTTACTATCAAAGCAAAAATCTTTATCACAGCCAAAATAAAATCCACATTACTTATCCGGCTTTAATAAATATACACATGTTCATGGGCTAAAATAGCAGCATAATCCTTTTACATAACTATGCTGGGATCCCCAAAATATGACGATTACCCAATTAACGGATATCATATTTCTCTATCCTGAAGGTTAAATCGCTCAACCTTTTTTTTATTATCCTCGTTATGCTCATTTTTTTATTGTCTGGCAATTGTTGTTGGCGATGTCCCCAGACACAATGGAAATTGTCATATAATTTCTCTCTCAACGCAAACAAAATATTCTCTAAAGTAATTAGTACCTTTTACCATCTTTATATCCATTCAAATAGTGTCGAATTTAGAATGGATCTCATTTGCTTACAAAGGTAACTGGAGGTGCGTGAGAAACATTTCAAGAAGATTTGTGTAATATCAGTAATATCGTGGAAATTTTAGACGCCTCTATATAAAGTACGGTATTCTTTGATCCGATCAAAAAAATACATCTAACATTCTCTACGACATAATGACGATACGGTTGCTTTATTTTATCTTAACTTCTTCTTCCTTTTACCTGAAGCCACTTCATCTCAACTTGGTAACTTTTTTCGTATTATGCTTGAACAATGGGATCAAAGCATTTATAAGGATTCTCAAACACCAGAAGAGATTCGATCATCCTACGACAAAAGTAATTTCTTATATAATCAGGCTGAGCTTCGTTCACTGCCAATATTTGGTTCCTTAAAAGAGCATATGAAAAAAGAAACTAAGGCTTCTGCAACGTTTTTGCAAAATTTGGCAAAGTATACAATGGAGATAGTTCGTGAGTCAAAAAATATATAAAATATATATATCACTATTTTTTCTTCCTTTTGACTATATTTCAAAACATTTTTCGAATTTTCATTAATCAAATTAATATCTTAGAATCGTTACACGATTATGTGTAGTAATGCATTGTTATTTTTCATGAGAATATAAGATGCACCTTATATCAGGATATATAGTTAATAACAATAAAGTTGATAAAATTGAAATCGTTCGAAGAAATTCTTCAAGAAAAGGGAAAAGAGTAACTATAGAGACGAATTGAATGATGAGGAGATGAAGTAACTCGATACAAATAAAAGTGAAATTTTTTTTCGAAGAACAAAGTTAAATATTTGTGAACAAATGATATGTTGATTAAAGCGAGAGGGTACGTATTGAAAAAATTCTTATCAATTTTCAAATAGCAGCGTTCCATTCCTGTTAGGGTAGAGATGACGAAGCAGTGCTCCTTAAGGTTGTTTAGAAGAAAATCACGAGTAATGAGAAAAAATTGAAATTAATACAGTAGATAGTCGACTGTTCCAGCCATGTCTCTGTGAAATTTCAAGCCGATTCGGGGCTTATGAACGGAGTAAAAAAATCGTAAAGTTG
>JAYRCB010000320.1:1938675-1950607 GCA_036026315.1 Trachelus stipa | reverse complement strand
ATAGTAGTTCTCTATATAATTCCAAATCGGTGCAATTATTTACTTGTGATCCTAAAGAACTCATAACGGCATAACAAATTATATGAATTATACGAAACCACAGTGTTATACTATAATTATATTATTTAACCTTACTCCCGTTACGTTATCGTTTTTAATTAATAAATTACTCATCGACCATTGTCAAGTATTTCCTTTTGTACGGATATAACTACTTGTTATGTCTGATACGATGGTGATATTATCAATTCAGATTAAATAATTCAGTAGGATTTATTTTAATTTCAGTTGCAATTCATTCCTTGTGAAGGTTTACGGTCAATAACGGATGACCACACATTGAGGAAATTCAAAATCCAAATTATAAATAAACAATCATGAAATGTAATAATTTATTAAATGAATAATATTCTTCATCTGTATGTACAACATAAAAGATCGTACTAAGAAAGGAGTTTTGTCATAGTAATGGACTGTATTATTTGTTAGTGAACAATATTTTGGAATATGGCACAATAAATATTAATATTGAACAACTAATTTTTGTCACGAAGTACAACGGTTATCACTTTATCGGTAAGACTAGAATGCTTTATAAATAGTTAATAAATCTTGTTTCACATAAAATAGTAATGAAAATTTAAATAAATAAATACTTCTTTGAATTAATAATGGTTTAATGACAGTTATTAAATGATCAACAGAGAACTTCGTACTTAGTAGAAGGTGACCTAACCTCTCCCGGTTTCATATTGCGTTATCATGATCTTCTTTATGTACCTTTAAACGTTTGTTAAATACCAGGCATCCCAAACGGCTCCAACAACTCCTCGTTTCTCTATTTTACTGCACTATATTAAAACTCTGCGGTCGAGGCTGGTTTGTTGTACGTGGTCGGTGAGGCGCTCTATTATCGTGGAAATGCAAAAATGATTAGTTCAAGTTAGAAGCAGTCGGTTTAACGACACTGTTTTACCGACAGCGGG
Source organism: Trachelus stipa (assembly GCA_036026315.1). Lineage (NCBI taxonomy): Eukaryota > Metazoa > Arthropoda > Insecta > Hymenoptera > Cephidae > Trachelus > Trachelus stipa. The sequence goes on along the minus strand of JAYRCB010000320.1, from coordinate 1,949,621 downwards.
ACTAACGTTACAGGTAAAATAGAGCCAATTGCTTGATTTACTACTTATTGGAGAAGAAATGATAACATATAATCATATGAACTTAGATAAATAAGTCTTTATATTATATAATCATATCAACAATTTTACGTACAGAAAGTGCTTTCACTACTTGACAAATACTGAAAAAAAGTACACGAACTCCAATCGATTTAATAACACGCATTTATGTACGTAATACGAAAAATAGACATCCAATAGACAACACGCAAATTCGCAAACGACATCTTACAGACGTCATTCGGACTTATGTTTGCCCCGCCTACATAGGATATATTTTTATCATTTTTCTAACAACTTATTAACTTGAATAGAATATTCTTATATTTGATAAATTGAGTGCAGTAAGTCATATAACATTTAAAAAATATGGCTCTTCATTGCTCTCGATCAAATTCCGTTGTGTTCTTATGTTTCACGTGCTAGTCCTGTAAAATATTTGTCTGCACAGAACGATAGGCTAATTCAGCTTATTTACTTTCTCAACAGTTTATCAAAAGTAAAAATTTTCATTGGTTGGCTTAAAAAATCAAAAAACGAATGCCTGCACTTTTTTCAATTGTAAAAAATGTAAATAAAGCGAATAAAATTTATGAATAAGCTTACACGTATAGAATTCTGAAAGATATAACCAATTGAGTATAAGGTTTAAGAATAAGAATGCACGAAACGCGATCGGTTATTACTATCTAAATCCTGTACACGTAATAAGGGCATATAAATGGATAAATCTTCAGTCCATGGTAAATGATCCATCTTGGTAGAAACAACCAATAGCAAAAGACCTATTCGTTGATTTAAATAGAACTGTTTAACCGTTTTAAAATTGGAAATTCTTCGAGCATATCTATCGCCTTGCATACATTATTATAATGGACAAAATAAATGTAGACAAGTAAAACGTCATTTTGCCGATGTCATATGACATATGAATAAGACGTCCGCTGGATGTATTATGCATAGTATTTTCAACCGGGCATCTGTAGGACATTGCAGACATAATACGGATGTCGTTAGGATATTCAGTGTTGTGTGGATTATTTCATTCTGAAGCTTTCATTCCTTACACTATCGAGAATGCTTATTAATTCAAGCTGATCTTGCGATCGAGTCTTACAACAGAAACTGCTTATTGATCTGGATACAAAATGAAGTTATAAATATTCTGAGGACGTATACATTTATGATATTCAACATTCATGTGCTCTCAACAACGTCCTATGCATACTAGATATGTGCCGCATATAAGGGACGATTAGTATTAATCCAAACAGAATTTCTCGTTGATTATGTAAATTTACCATCCCAGTCTTCTAAGTTCTTGATTCATTTTCATAAGGTAGGTACTATCATCCATCTTGGTCCAAATACAGATAACGATCCAGTCTCACAGTATCCACGTGAGGCACGCGTTACAAATAATTTGTTTAAACAGACAAAAAAGCTCGAGACTAAAAATTAATTTAATTAATTTGTCAAGCTGTCGATAATTAAAAATTAAAATTATAACTGTTCTCAGTTGCTCATCTTATTGAGAATATTTCGACTAAAATCGATGATTGGGATTAAAATATTTTTCTCCGACACCAAGTATTCTAACCTCAAAAGTTTCGTGTATGATCACAAGCACATGGAATCCTGTCGAAACTCTGGAAAGTCATCAGCAGATACGTCAACTTTGACAAACGCACGGTGAAGGATCCACAGGTTGTTGTACGTTTTCTGATATTCGCGTTACCTGATAACAGCAACAGGGCGTCTCAGAAGATTCTCGAGGGAGAGAAAACGTGATACATACAAGGTGAACGAAATAAATTAGTCATGGCAGAGACACCGCGCGGTAGTGAATTACGAGTAGGAGAGGAGTGGGATGATCTTTGGAAAAGACGAGGGAAGAAGTCCTCTTTACCATACTCCTACGATGCTCCCGTGAACTTGATTGGGATGCAGGAAGGTTCCCGCAAGAAGAACAAATATTGCCAGGAGTAATTGCCACGGGGTAGCAGGACATCAATCTCCAGACTTGATCTCTTGAGACGGAACACACATCACGTTCGTAGATCGTGACAATTGCTTACATTACGTATGACTACTTTTTAGATTTAAATAATAATGGCGGATAATAATAAAAAGTAGTATCAAACTTATTAAAAATGAAATCTAAAATTGTTTAAAATAACGATGACTTTAATTGAACAAAAATAATTCCGAACCAGATGGTTTCTAACTTTAATCAAAATCTGTTTATTTACGTGTAATCGAAAAAATGTTTGTTCCGTTGGAATTAAGTATTCTGGACAGTCCAAGTGTGTATTTTAGAAAATCTTGGAAAATTCGACGTCTGAAAGATCAAAGATAAAGATCAAAGAATCTCTTATTTCGTGACGTGCGTATATTATAAACTGATTGGTACACGATACTTTTCTTCTTGTCTTTTTGGAATAAGATAGGAGGTCAGTTGTCATCATTATAAATGTTATAAATTTTGCTCAAGAGAGATAACAATGTTACACTATTTATATCTAGTTTATTTCAACGTATCCAACTTATCTAAAGTTACTCAAATAGAAAATCAATTGGAAATCTTTTGCAAGGTTGTTGACTTAATATTTGATTAAGCCATTTATTGATGTGGATTCGTATCGGGATACTTGAATCCATATCAAAGAACGGTCTCTGTTATTTATCTATACTATATCTATTTGTTTATCCGAATCATTAATCAGCCGATTGTGTCGTTGGGTTGAATGGAATAAGTTTCTTAGTTACTGAGCGTAGTGCTCGTAGTATTTAGTAGTCAACTAGAATTTACCATTTTTTCATATACCACCTAATTTGCATTTGTTATTCAGCAGGCAGTTTCATTGTATATAACACGACACTTAACATCTAAGGAACCATGTTCCATTTGGGCAAATGACGTAATCAGCAGTATAGCAACAAAATGTATATGGTAATTCACTGAAATGATGATTACAGCAAAAATTTAATGTTTGTGACCCTTAAAGATCTTTTGACCCATGCATTATAAACAATTAATTGATCATTATTATTCTTAATTTGGGATTAAAATAGGAATTACATTACATGAAACATGTCCTTCAAATAACAGGAATCAATTAATATAATCTTGACAGGATTAAATGACTAGATTTTCAATGTTTCCTTTATGAGAGATATAGCTTACCACGTACATCTGCTTATCAGGAGAATAATTTATAATTATTATTTCAGATTTGTTCGTCCGGTTAAAATTATAATTTTACGAAGATATATGCTTCCAATATATTTTTATCTGATGCAGTAAATCTGTGTTGATAAAAACATAACTTATTAGGCTATACAGCATGAACTGCTGATTCAAACATTTTAATAAAATTATTATAAAATCGAGCGATACTGCCTAGCAAAAAAAGTCTTTTGATAAATTTCATCCTATAGTATATTTCATGTGAAAAATAATGAATAATTGTATTATTCACTAAAAATGCAATATAGATTAAAAGATATTAATTATTACAACAAATAAATATTGAAGCAATCGAACGGCCGCATTCCATAACAGGCTGAACGCTTGGATTCAGTCCCCTCCATAGCGCCATACGTACAGAACGCGGAAATTTTACTGTATAATTCCAAAGTTGAAGTTTCCATATTCAAAACTACTAGCGTGTCCAGCTTGATTGGGTGCCCTTTTTTTATTGGAATATATATAGCTAGGATTGTTAGTTTTCTTTAAAAAATATTGAAAACTTGTTGTTTCGACGATTAAGAAAATCAATGTATTTTATATTCAATTCACGACCTCTTCGTTAATAATTGATCGATCGTTTCGATTCGTTTATCTCCAACCAGAAGATACTCTAGCGATGACGACAGTATCATTACTTGATCGGAAAAGCTTTTTTTTATTGACTATTTTTTGCTTCCCATCTCGCTTCGCTGACGATTGAATCTCAAATTTCGATCGAAAAACCGTAGCGACGAAGTTTTTTCGAAACATGAAATTGTACATATATTCATGTGCGTCAAGGGCTCAGGAAGCTTTTTGGAAAGTTTCAGCTGAGAAAGTTGAAAATTGAAGCTTCTACGATTGATTGTTATTTACCGAAAAACACAAGTGTGTCGAATATTTTTACATGTGTATAGAAACAACTGTCAAAATACGGGACACACTTGTGTTTTACCCTAGATAACTATACAATGTACAACATATTACAGTATATTACAGTATACTCTCTATCAATTTTTTCTGCGTTATAATATTTATTCAATATTTTTGGAATATTGTGATGATTCATCAGTCATAAGAATTTATTCTAACAGTTTATTTTGTTTCTTTAACGCCTTTCATGAACTATATTTTACAAACTCATTCTTCAGTGCAATAAAGAAACTGTAATATTCTAACGTTCTTTGATTACCCATGGCTCTAATGCACTGTTTTACCAGTAATCCGTTACTACAGGAAACAAAAGTAAGAAAATTTATTGAAAATTTAAAACTTTTACGTTTGTGATGAAAATCGCTCGAGTACGATTGTGAACAATCAGTCGTAGAAGCTTCAACTTTCAACTTTCTCAGCTGAAACTTTTCAAAAAGTTTCCTGAGCTCTTGACGCACATGAATACATGTACAATTTCATGTTTCGAGAAACTTCGTCGCTACGGTGTTTCGATCAAAGTTTTGAGATTCAATTGTCAGCGAAGCGAGATGGGAAGTAAATAATAGTCAATAAAAAAAAAATCTTTTCCGATCAAGTAATGATACTGTCGTCATCGCTGGAGTTGCTTCTGGTTGGAGATAAAAGAATCGAAACGATCGATCAATTATTAACGAAGTGGTCGCGAGTTGAATATAAAAAAACATTGATTATCTTAATCGCCGAAAAAACAATTTTTTATTTTTTTTAAGAAAACTAACAATCTTAGCATATTATATATATATATATATATTCCAGTACAAAAAATGTGGACCCAATCAAGCTGGACACACTAGTATTTTTTGTATAAGAAAATTTCAACTTTGGAATTTTACAGTAAAATTACCGCGTTCGATATGCATGGCGCTATGGAGGGTACTGAGTCCGAGCGTTGAGCCTGTATAGAATCAGGCCGCTCAATTTTTATAGTTTGGTCAAAATTTTCAACTAGAAATAATCTCCCCCCTAGCTTTATCTCACAGGCTACGATATAGCTAGCGAGCAAAGCTTGGAATTTTAATAGTACAAGATTGTATTTAACATTGTCCTATACAGACTTATAATAGATAGTCGTAGTTACGCTATGATTAAAACCGAAAGAATGAATCATAAAAATAATGTTATATAAACTTCGCATCACTCAATGACAAATTAATCGCTTTAGAGTGTTTGATACAACTTAGTTGTAAGTAATTGTTATAATTATCGGAACTCTCCTAGAACAAGAATGAAAAATCTCTTATATTAGATAACGAAAAGATTTAGCAGAAGCTTCTATAAATAGACCTAATGTATGATTAAAATCTATACACTTAATAAAAGTATCAAGTACATATAAAGGTGAAAGTACAGGTGATACGATATCAATTAATGAAAAAGAACCTCAACTAATACGAAGCAAGCTATTACCGTATCTATCCCACACTACGACACAAACTCATATAGCCGCAACTACCAAATGTGCGAGATGATAAGAGTTTAATAAATTCGCAAAACGCTTACCACCGCTTAACAGTTTCCTATAGTGCATCAATACGATGAAATATCAGTGCAGATTCCATAAATTATTCTTATTCCTATTAGGAATATGGACCAGTAAGATTTCTTGTGGTGAGTAAAAACAATGCTTAAACATATAGTACAGTGCGTATACTTGTGATCACATTTCTAAAAAATTGCCACATTAAATTATTACCATTTCATTCGTTACATCCGCTTCTCAAAGATTATTCATCTCGATGAGTCGAACTCAATGCACTTTATTGAACATAAAAATTTTTACACAGAGAGCTGCTCCATTTTAATAAACGGAGGATTGGCTGAACCACAACCACTGATCATGTGGCCAGGAAAGGACTCAACATGGGCCTACCCCAACGAAACTGGTACCAAAAATATAATCCTAGAATCTGGAGATTCTCTTCGTCTGATATGCCTCAACAGTAATTTCGATATAGAAGAAGTGACGAATTATTCAGATACAACAGTGACCTGTCTACATGGCACAAGAGTATACTTCAATGAAGCTGATTACGAAGAGGACTTCGAGAACATAGCGTGCACCAGATACGCGACGGAAACAGCAAGAAAAACCGGCAGGACCTGCCCGTCTGGCGAGTTGTGCGAAATTGGTTTCCTTACCGAGGACAATATTTTTCATAAAACAATTGAGATCTGCCATAACGAGACTTTGGCGCGTACGATAGTAGCGAAGTCAAAAGTTCTAGCGGTGATAGATGCTGCTCAAACTTCCTTTCCACGTACTAACTTCAAGAAAGGTAACTTCTACCCTGCAATTTCTATGGCCAGTATTTATACGAGGGTAAATCAGAGAGCCACCCTTGCTACCATTGTGAACAGTGCTGATCTTGCTTTGAAGTATATACCTAAGTCAGGAAATTATTACCTAGCCAGAGGACATTTAATTGCTAAAACTGATGTGATTTATGGTATCCAACAGCGTTCAACTTTCTTCTACATCAATACTGTGCCTATGTGGCAAAATATTAATGCTGGAAACTGGGGCACCTTAGAAGTTAATCTAAGGAATTATGCTACAGACCATAACGTAGACTTAGATATTTGGACTGGTAGCATAGACGTTCTTACACTACCTGATATTGAAGGGGTTGAAAAAGAAATTTGGTTGTATATAGATGATAATAACAACCATGGTGTTCCTGTACCGAAAATTCTATTCAAAGTTGCTTATGATTCCATATCGCAGACTGGTACTGTCTTTCTTATTGCGAATAATCCTTTTCTTGAATCCATGACCAGCGAGTATCGTGTCTGTACTGATGTTTCTTCTCAAATTAATTATGTGACATGGGATAAAACAAGGGGCGACAGGGGACTGCCATACTGTTGCGAGATTGATGACTTCAGGAAAGCTTTTCCAGATCTTGATAAATTCACCACAAGGGGTCTTCTTCTATGAAAAAAAAATCGTAGCAGTAAAGAAAGTATTAACGTTACTTAAATAAAAATGTGCATCTGACATAGAAAAATATTTATTTTGAGAATCATTTAAATTTTGTATATAATTTTGTAACTGAAATATATTAATTATCTGTAAAATTGGACTTAGGATATCCATAATATTTTTAAGAAAACGATGACGCTCTTCTATAAAATATGTATGAAAAGAATTGGAATTTATACATGATAAATTTAGTGTGCAACGATAACCTTCAATTTAATGTACACATAAATAAACCTTTTTAAGAAAATTCTAAAATTATTATCAGCATTGTTCGTTGCTAAAGCCTCATATTACAGAAATATCAATGGATGTCTGTACAAACAAAATGTAAAATTAATAGTAAATTTCAAAGTCAAAATTTGAGAATTTGTGAGTGACTCTATTCTTCTAAAGAAATCAAAAAGGTACTGTGAAAGTTATAACAATACGACACAATTAATTTTCAGGGACTGTTAACATTTTTATGGATAACCAAAAAATCTTGTACATCGAGATCACGTTTTACAAATAAGTTAATATATACCAAGTATTACGAGATTTTTATCATATTTATATAACGTATGATGTTAGTAATCTATAAAGAAAGAATAAGGGTAATTGAAATTACAGATAATCGTTATCTGTAAGGATCAACATACACTTTGGCATCGAGATTTTCGCAGTTCAAGAATCATTCATGACTAATCCCTTATATCTTGTCGTAAATAAAATGTGTCAGGAAGTTATGATAACATTGATATATTCTAACCTGAACTTGTAATCAAGAGACTCAGTCGAGTCTCGCGGAGACTCTTTACTTGAGTCAATTCTTATACCTGTGTTTGGAACGAAATATCTTATTAACCGCTATACATGAGAAACAGTTATTGATACATTCATTATAGGAATTGAGGGCTCTGAATTGATTGCCACTAAGTTCAATACGATTAGTGTACGAGATCAGGGCGTATTGAGATGACGAGCGAGATGATTTTAATTCAGTTCCTTCGTCGTCGTCGCCGTCCTCGCACGTCCATCTACTTTTTTACACGACAGGTGGCGCTGACTACTTTGCCTTCTTTACCTATTTGTATTCTGAATGGTGTTGGTAACTTACGAATACACAACACAATCAAATACACTTTGTACGTGAAGCTACCGTTCACACCGAATTTCCAGTTAATATAAGGCTGCTTTCACAATAGTATACAATTATTGATATTTTCATGTGGAGCGCGTTTGTATGGGTGTACCTATGTGTGTGCTTTCACATAGTTTGGATCTAGGGGTCAGACGTGGAAGTCCAGGATGTCCAGGTGTTCTGCTCTGTAGTTTTCTGTATCTAGGTATCGGACGTGGAAGTCCAGGGTGTTCAGGTGTTCCACTTCATTGTTTCCTGTATCTAAGTGTCGGACTTGGAAGTTCAGGGTGTCCAAGTGTTCCGCTCCGTAATTTTTTGTATCTAGGTGTGGAACGCGGAATTTCAAGGTGTCCGGGTGTTTCTCTTCATAGTTTCATCTATCTGGATGTCGGACGTGGAAGTCCAGGATGTCCAGAAAAATGTGCAACGAGCGACGCTTTGGTGTTTCGCTCAAAGCATAGCATCCTCTCTATTGTTCGCACAGCCTAAGGTATGTAAATAATCCAGGACACTCTCCTCTCTTCCGTGTACCACACGGCTTCAACAAGCTGGACACCATTAACGACACTTATATGCATTCAAGATTATATTTTCTTTAAAAATTTGTATATATCTTTATGCATTTCTAAAAAAATGGACTTATATATTAGATTTATATGCCATTAAATATTTTCGAAAAGCAATATACTTTTTTGATTAGTGGCATCACAATGCATTTACATTTTATATCTGTACAAATATATATTTCAGTGCTTAGAGCTTCTATATCCCGTTGAGCAACAAGAACTTGCGATATCTCCCCAAAAAACACTTACGTGTAAAAAACTACGACAAGTACAGGAATGCTGTGAATTCCTCTAATAAAAAGTATTGATATCAAATTATTGAGGCCAAGTACGTAAGTCACTACATGTGTGCCTATTATATGATCTACAATAGCAATAGCCCATCATTTTAATTGTTTTTAAAATTTCCTATAACGGTTTCGTTGCTCTTTTACATTAATTGCTTCCCGTAGTTGATTATGATTTAATGGTCATTTAATAATTTATAAAACTGTAGGTGATTCCTTATCGAGTACTACTTGGCGGGCCCGTGCCAGGAATTCCAAAGTATTTACTTTGAACGTACTAATAGTATTCTAATACTATATGTTTGTTATTAAGCTTTGTGACGTGATTTTTCGAGTCACGGTCACAAGGCGACTCCGGTTACCGATATAGATAACGTTCTCGATTTCTGGTTCCCTTCGGGTCGCCGTCCTGCTCAGAAGCTACGCTCTCGGGTTGATTCGTATAGTTATGCCCTGGGAAAGCGGCCGTGGAGGATCTCCACCAGATACGTACCGATTCGCTAAGGTTTTCGATTTTTTTTAAAGGGACGACTCGAGAGAGATGGAAGAGTTATCGGCTATAAGGATCTCGACCAATCAGAATGATTAGTTCTCGAATTTGACTATTGTCAAAGCAGTCTGTCTCGGGACACCGACCGAGGTACCATGAGTTGGCTCGCGCTACCGTGCTATCTGTTCATAGTTTTTCTAGTTATGTTTCGATACGGTATAGCAAGTTCTCGTGCGTATAGTTCTCGCGTTGCTCTCGCGATATCCAGGAAACTCTATGAATTTCCTGTGAGTGTTCCGGAGGTGTACTGCTGTGCACTAGTGCAGCGTCTACCTGAGTGTCTTTTGGATAAAATTCTCGGCCTTCACGAACTAGCTACATCAGCTCCGGTGAGGACTCCCAATTTATTAATTGGTGAAGGGATTTCGATTTGATAGTCCAGATTCGTTCTGTTACGTTCTCGATTCGTCGCTCTCTGTCTCTCGCACTGTTTGCCTGACTCTTACTTCGACCCTTTCTACCTCAACCTAGCAGCCTGAGCGGCCGTGCATTTCCGTAACCGTCCACTCCCGTTCGTGCATCCAGTTGAGTTTGCTGATTTTACGCGACCCCAAAGATCAGCACCTACGGTTGTGTTTCTGGATTTTATTCGTCCCCAAAAATCGACAGGATGCGTTAAGCTATCGTCTATTCTGATAGGTTCCGTCAGAGCTCTCGTTTTGGTGGAGTTGGGCCTGTTCCACCCCAACTCCCGGTTTATACCGGCTCGTCAGTTCCCGGTGGAAAAAGAATTGGCTGGCGCCCGCCTGGCTTGCGGATGCGTGAACGACGGGTGGACGGCCGAAGGTAACGTAGGTTGGTTCTCGAAGAACGTTCTCTGGTGTTTCGCTATCGGTGTCGAGTTAAGAACGTTACAGCGTTTACCATGATTCTTTTTGACGAGTTATTGTTAATATACTCTATATACAGGGTGGACCAATAACTTTGTCCACCTGGAATATTTCTGTTATTTGTAATAATTTCAAAAAATGTTTCATACAAAACTTGGCGATTTCAGCAAGCTACTATCAATGTCATTTAAGTTCAAATATGTTGAACATTCACCAAACAATGTGGTTTCAGCAAGATGGATGCCCAGCACGTTATGCTCGACGAGCAAGACAGGCACTTAATGATCTTCACTCAAATCGATGGATAGGTCGTGGAGGATCGATTTCGTGGCTAGCTCGTTCTCCGGATTTAACCCCGTTAGATTTT
>JAYRCB010000320.1:1875831-1935866 GCA_036026315.1 Trachelus stipa | reverse complement strand
CGGCGGCCTGGCTTGCTCGCCACCAGTCGCCACTGCCGGTCGCCCTACTCCCGCTTCCTACTAGCTCCACCCAAGGATGGCATTAATGTCCTGCAGGTACATACGGGAAAATGGATAGGTCAGATGTCTATGACCCGAGTGAACTTCGTTACAAGAACGAATGTTGCAGCAATAGCGAATGTTATGTCTTTTCCCCGTATTCTGTTTCCTCGCATCCCGTTTTCCCTACAATATTTCCACGTATCCCGTATCCCGTTTTCCCATATCCCAATGTTCAATATTACATAATGCATATGTAATATTGAATTATGAACATTTTCCTGAAACGACGACTTCTCGAAGGGTCCATTTAAGCTTCATAACGTTTGAATACTAAACTTTTGTAACCCATAGCAGCATTGGAGTTCTAACTTAGCCTCACCTATCATAATCTAACAAACGGGTACAAACGATTCTAAACCAGCACCCCTTCGCAGATTTGAGCCAGCTCAAAAATCGCGAAGTTACCCCCCTAGCCAATTTTGAAAATCCTGTATCTCCGTACCCATTAGGGTACTAACGAAATTAATGGTGGTACAATCGGGTACAAACTGTTCTAAATTCATCCCTGCAAACAGAACTTAAATTACTCCAAGTTGGGTGCTAGCGGTTTTTCGATCCCCCTGTAATTTCCAATTCTTTGAGGTACAAACGAAAATTAAAGTGGTACAAACAGGTACAAACGGGGTACAATCGAAACGCGTTTTAAAAATTTTACTATATTTAAGTCGGGTGACAGGTTCACGTAAGTCGTACACCAGCTTATCAGGAGAATAATTTACAATTATTATTTCAGATTTGTTCGTCCCGTTAAAATTATAATTTTACAAAGATATATGATTTCAATATATTTTTATTTGATGCTGTAAATCTGTGTGGATAAAAACATAAGTTATTAGGCTATACAGCATGAACTGCTGATTCAAACATTTTAATAAAATTATTATAAGATCGAGCGATACTGCCTAGCAAAAAAAAGTCTAGATAAATTTCATTCTATAATATATTTTATGTGAAAAATAATGAATAATTGTATTATTCAGTAAAAATTCTGTATAGATTAAAAGATATTATTTATTACAACAACAATATATTGAAGCAATTGTTATGGCATACGTCACATTGTGAAACGCATCTCCCCCAATCATACAGCAAGCATATCACAATGATTACTAATACTCAGGCTAAAGATCACATCCTATCTCTCAACATACCTTGACTCATCCTATGTCACCACAAGACACCGAAGAGGAAGAAATAACATACCCAACAGGAAGCATCATACCTCCAGATAATTAATATTACTTACTACTACACACTTCGTGGTGCAATAAGGAACTACTTTATGCATTCGGAAAGCAGGAACTCTGTCAAAACTGCTTGCGCCAATCACCACACAACATGATTTCATCCGACACCACTTACACATTTTAAGCATAAACCATAATCCATATTTTGTTGTATGCACTACGTCCGAAAAACGCACCATAGGATTGAAGAATGCCATTAACGGCATTGAATGCATTAGAGAATACGTAGAACAAAGAGATAATTTCATACATAACGAAGTCCTACACATTTAACATTATTCACAAATTATTACCTTATTATATATATTATACTAATACACTACATTTTTTTACAAACCATTATGTCTACACTTTATACAAGCAATAAAATATTATATATCAACATGAAAAACACACTCCCTTTTTGTAGAGTGCGTTTTTCATTAATCATTCAGCAAGCATTGCGCAATGATTACTAATACCCGGGTTAAAGACCACATCCTATCTCTAAACACACCATGACTCACCCTAGACCACATTTCCACGCTTATCCTAATCTATGTCGTAGTGCATTTCCGCAACCTTTGATACAGTTTCCCCAAAAGGATAATTTTTTACCCTTCCAGCCTGCGGATTTAGACTATATATATCACACATTAGAATGCTCATCATGCTCAGTCTTACTCTAAACTCAACCATAGCGCAAAGTTATTGCCATAAAAGATCTTGCTGAAATTACAATACTCTGCAAAATAAACCCTTCGAGGTCAATATTCCTTTCGAGAGATTTCCTTTCGAATATCATTCGAAATCCGAATCCCGAGCCTGGGTTTCACGCTACGAATAGTTTTGTCTAAAAACCAAACTATAACGTAATCAATTTTAATTTCTTAATGTATGATAAAAGTCTATACACTTAATGAAAGTATCAAGTACATATAAAGACAAAAGTAAAGTTGATACAATATCAATTAATGAAAAAGAACCTCAATTAATACGAAGCAAGCTATTACCGTATCTATCCCACACTACGACACAAACTCACATAGCCGCAACTACCAAATGTGCGAGAAGATAAAAGTTAAATAAATTCGCAAACGCTTACCACCGCTTAACAATTCCCTATAGTGCATCAATACGATGAAATATCAGTGCAGCTTCCATAAATTATTCTTATTCCTATTAGGAATATGGACGACGAAGATTTCTTGTGGTGAGTAAATATAGTGCTTGTACATACAGTACAGTGCGTATATCCGTCATCATATCTCTAAAAAATGTTCACCTTAATTTATTATCATTAAATTCGTTACATCCGCTTCACAAAGACTATTCATCGCGATGAGTTGAACTCAATGCATTTTATAGAAGATAACAATTTTTCCATAGAGAGCTGCTCCATTTTAATAAACGGAGGATTGGCTGAACCACAACCACTGATCATGTGGCCAGGAAAGGACTCAACATGGGCCTACCCCAAGAAAACTGGTACCAAAAATATAATCCTAGAATCTGGAGATTCTCTTCGTCTGATATGCCTCAACAGTAAATTCAATATAGAAGAAGTGACGAATTATTCAGATACAACAGTGACCTGTGTAGATGGCACAAAGGTCTACTTCAATGAAGCTAATTACGAAGTGGACTTCAAGAACATAGCGTGCACCAGCTACCCGACGGAAACAGCAAGAAAAACCGGCAGGACCTGCCCGTCTGGCGACTTGTGCGAAATTGGTTTCCTTACAGAGGACAATATTTTTCATAAAACAATTGAGATCTGCCATAACGAGACTTTGGCGCGTACGATAGTAGCGAAGTCAAAAGTTCTAGCGGTGATAGATGCTGCTCAAACTTCCTTTCCACGTACTAACTTCAAGAAAGGTAACTTCTACCCTGCAATTTCTATGGACAGTATTTATACGAGGGTAAATCAGAGAAAAACCCTTGCTACCATTGTGAACAGTCCTGATCTTGCTTTGAAGTATATACCTGAGAAAGGAATTAATTACCTAGTTAAAGGACATTTGATTGCTAAAACTGATATGATTTATGGTATCCAACAGCGTTCAACTTTCTTCTACATTAATAGTGTGCCTATGTGGCAAAATGTTAATATTGGAAACTGGGGCATGTTAGAGGCTAATCTAAGGCATTATGCTACAGACCATGACGTAGACTTAGATATTTGGGTTGGTAGCATAGACGTTCTTACACTACCTGATATTAATGGGGTTGAAAAAGAAATTTGGTTGTATACAGATAAAGATAACAATCATGGTGTTCCTGTACCGAAAATTCTATTCAAAGTTGCTTATGATTCCATATCGCAGACTGGTACTGTGTTTCTTATTGCGAATAATCCTTTTCTTGAATCCATGACCAGCGAGTATCGTGTCTGTCCTGATGTTTCTTCTCAAATTAATTATGTGACATGGGATGAAACAAGGGGCGACAAGGGACTGCCATACTGTTGCGAGATTGATGACTTCAGGAAAGCTTTTCCAGATCTTGATGAATTCACCACAAGGGGTCTTCTTCTAGGAAAAGAATCGTATCAGTAAAGAGAGTATTAACGTTATAGAAATGTGATATAGAAAAATATTTATATTGAAAATCATTTGAATTTTTTATATAATTTTTTACCTGAAATATATTAATTATCTGTAAAATTGGACTTAGGATGTCCATGATATTTGTAAGAAGACAGTGACGCTCTTCTATAAAATATGCATGAAAAGAATTGAAATTTATGCATGATAAATTTAATGTGCGAGGACAACTTTCAATTTAATGCACATATAAATAAATCTTTTTAAGAATATTCTAAAATCATTATCAGCATTGTTCGTTGCTAAAGCATCATATTACAGAATGATCAATGGAAGTTATATATACCTAGTATATAAGAACGATGTCTGTACAAACGAAATGTAAAATTGATAGTAAATTTCTAAGTCTAAATTCGTGAACAAAAAGCAGAATGTAAATTAACCATTGTTTGCTACTCGAAGAAATAAATGGGAAACGTCCTTTGTAATAAAAGGTCAATGCTTCGGTAATGATTACCTTGTGTAACAAGCGATTAACCTTTGTTTGTCAAAAATGTATGCACTCCACCAAGTCGTAAGCTTGTGCCCTAGTTGAAATAGAAATGCGTACAGAATCATAGTAAAACATCATATATAAAGTTACTCCACGTATTTAGCAATTTCTGTGAAACTATAAACCATAATAGAATATGAATGATTGGATTAAGTACTAGGGCATTGCTTATAGGATCAATATCGATCATAAAGAAATATTGATCATTTGTACCTGGGCATAATAAGCCTACAAAAAATTAACTGTGACTATTTTTAGACATCGTTAATCAAAAAGGTTCTATCCCCTCCACCCCTCCACATAAATAGAAAATATCGGATTAATAATTCGAATGAATCTTCAGATACAACGTTGTTTGGTCGTTATAATAATCAGACGCGAATAAAAAATATGATATATTAAAATACGGATATAAAAATCGTCTAAGCGGCATTATATTAAGGGAATTCCTTAGGAAATTCGATAAGGACAATCCAAAAAAAGTAAGGAGGTATACAATAAGCAGTTAACGATAAAATAATATATATACATATAATACAATATATTTTTGTACAACTTTAAACCCACAAACAAACGGCTGATATTATAGCCAAACCAGGACATCAGTTCATTATCAATGGACTCATTTAAATTATCACCCAAACAGCTGCTTATAGTGTAACTGATGATTTGGCTCAACTTTTGTATACTGTACAGTATTGAGTAGCGCTTAACATCCGTGACATTTCGATGTTTAACAATTGTAGCTACATGAAAATCGCTCCAAGCGTATTACTACAGTGTTACAATTAATCGTGCCGCGTTTATTGTTACTTATAATTATCAGAAATTTAAAACTATGATACCTGAGCATTTGTGCAAAGTCTCTAATAGACTTCAAGATGTCGCGTTTGGAGCTGACATCGCCACCTTGACTTTGCCTCAATTTTCTCTATTAGATTATCGCCAATATCGATGGGCTTTGACTTGTATCTCGCAAATCGCATAAAAGCTATTTACTGAAGAATAGTACTCTACGTTCCTCTCTATTATCGCCAGCGATGGAAATGGAGCAGGATTATTATCGCTCGTTTGACTCTATTTTGACACTAAAATTCAGCACTTCGACGATACCAAAGCGTTTGTGCGTGACTATATTCTTCTAAAGAAATCAAAGAGGAATTGTGAAAGGTATAACAAAAGGACACAATCAATTTTCAGGGACTGTTAACATTTTTATGGATAACCAAAGAATCTCGTACGTCCAGACCACGTTTTACAAATAAATTAATATATACCAAGAATTACGTGATTTTTATCATATTTATACAACGTATGATGTTAGTAATCTATAAAGAAAGTATAAGGGTAATTGAAATTAGAGATAATCGTTATCTGTAAGGATCAACATACACTTTGGCATCGAAATTTTCGCAGTTAAAAAATCATTCATGATTAATCCCTTATATCTTGTCGTAAATAAAATGTGTCAGGAAGTTATGATAACATTGATATATTCTAACCTGAACTTGCAATCTATTTTTAGTACGGGCTCTTGATAAGGCATTAAAACTTCCTTCGAATCAACAGTATCGTCACATGATTGTTCTTTCATGTTGTAAAAGATTTATAGCAGAGACATAGAAAAAACGAAGAACAATTACATAATCGCTTTTTTTTTTCTTTCATAAAATAATGACAACAAAAAATGAATAAATATACAATATACCAATAATATTTCTCGTATCATACCAATGAATTATAGTTGAGCTTCGTTTGATCAAATATTGCGAAGGATCGATAAGTATTATCGTATCCAAAATAAAAAACGAGCTGTTACGTTTCTCAATGATGACATGTGTGCTAATTTAATTAGTAATTTATCTCATAACCGAGCAAAGCGCACTTAACCTACAAAAATGTATAATCGTAACAATTATAAATAATACTTATACAAGCATGATTACGTTCGGATGTATCTATTCTCGGTCTTGTAATCTATTAAGTAACCTTGCGGTATCTTAAGCTAAAATTAAGAGTATCAAGTATGATGGACATATCCCTTGAGCGATGTTTTTCAAAATTGTCCATGACGCTCAAAATAGAATTTTTACATTAAAACTTTGGTATTTATCTATTAAACAAATATAATATCTACGCAAATATCTAACCTTTGCCCATTATAACGGTGCAAAACAAATTCACCCCAATTTCTCAAAGAATTCTCAAAGCTCATCCAATCGCAAGAGACTAATATTATACTCAACGATGATTTAAACAAATTTAATCAATGATCAATATACACCAACAATATCAATGCATGATTATTGAAACGAAAATAAAATCGGATACGACTGAGATGACAATTCACCGAATAGTTATAAATACATAAGTACTAATACCTATCAGTCATTATTGGAACCCCCATGGCAAATTTTCGCTAATAGAGTAAGGGGTGCTTGTATACCTAAACCGGATGGCATTGTCAGGAATCATTTCAGTCGGTATTTATCTTTGAACGTGAAGTTACACGAGGGTACATCATATATCGAGTAAGAGGATATCCGAGGTGAAAGATCAACCAAAGTAAATTTATTCAACACTCGCAAAGAGGAAGTTGAAGTTTGCGTAGAATTCTTGAAGACGATCTTCTACGGTGGTGCAGAATGAGGTGGCTGTTGACGTCAGCAATTCGAATTTCCCAAATGCCTCTCATTGCCAAAGTAGGAAACGGATACGACATCTCCGCCCACGTTAATTAAACATTGACCCTAGAACAGAAAAAGGCGAGAAACCAGGCTGTGAGTACATTTGTAAATACACTGACTAGAGGAGGAGTCAGGTGAAACACACAGTATGTATACATTAAAAAAAGAATCTTTGGATGATTAGTGGACAAGAGGTGAGGTTACCGAGTAAAATTTGATATAGAAACAAAAAGGGAGTCATTTGCATTGTAACTTCTCAATAATTATTGAGATCTCAAATTATTTTGATAACTCGTCTTACGAGTGGATTATATATTTTTGCAAATAATATAAAATGACTTGTGGTGCATTTTGAAGATATAGAGACACGAAAATGAATATATCTATTATATGGTCCAGATGCATTCAGTGTCCCGTCACGCTATCCAATCCCATGAGATTTGTTCCATGTTAGACATGTGGAAAATTAGATTTGGCATTTGCAAGCATTGTAGACCCGACTTAGCAGCTTTCCTTTTGTTAAAATAGAATTACTCGGTCGTTGTCAGAAAGGCCTTTCTTTTCTTAAAGCGATTTTGAAGGTGCAACACTTGCTCGAGCATTCTAATAGTCAGTAATACTGTTCTCATTGACTTTGATGTACAGGACTATAGATCTCCAGCTGACACATGTAATATTGATCTTATGGATTAACAATAAGTCAAACTTCAAAGTATTATATAGTAAAAAAAAACAAAGTAAATTAACATTGAATATACCCATTTTGAATCTCTAATGTTTGTTGCTACTCGTGTAAATTAATGTGTAGAGTGCTCTATATTTTGTATATTCGATCCACGTGTAAAATAGCTTAAAGTGACAGATGGGAACACGTGGCTCGTGTTAGGGACTCCCGTAGTAAAATTTCCAACTTGCCAGTCCTCTTTTGATGAAGATAAATAATAGTTTTTTCATTGATTTCGATTGATTTTCCATGCGTTACCATTGGCCTGAAATAATTAGCAATGTGAAATTTAACTACGTGTTTTGTATTTCTCTATCTGTCACTTAAAATTATTTTACTTGTTGATCGACTACAAATAACCATATGCTATATCGTTTAATCTAAAACGCATTGCCCGAAAATTTATTAAATTAGCGTGTCTAATCTGAATTATAAAAATAATCATTTCATCATCATTCGATGTGCCACAGAAGGATCCCACATATTAAGCTTACGTATTCAATCATTACTCATCCTTCAGTGCTAAAGAACCACATGTAGATATAGCAGGAGATATATTTGAGAAAAATACATTTGCAGAGCGCAGATAATAAAACGTCAAAACGACACATAAAACATATCAGATATCTCATGACTAACCGTAATACAATATCAGTTTCAAAAGAAAATCCAGCATAAGATTCAATGCACAAAACAGTTATAATGCCCTCTGGATTGTCACCTGATACACTGTGGTTGTAAAGCTGAAAGTAAATTTCACGCAAGGAAAATAATGGGAATTGGTGATGGAGTGGGATACGGTTTCGGTGAAATCCTTGCAAACCGTGAAAGAAAAGGAAATCAAGTTGGCTAAAGTGAATTCGAATAACGTGCGAAATATAAAAGAATAGAAATGGAAGAAGGAAAAAGAAAAGTTTTCTTTACTTGGTCTAAACTGCTTGTATTATGGCCATAATAAAGGACAATACAAGACGAAATGTGATTAGATAAGTTTGAGGATTTATAGAGATTTCTATTAAAGACGACTAATACTCGTGCCAGTGATAATTACATTATATGATCAAACGTATCGAATCAATAAATCGATTCGGCGGTATTAAGTAGGCAACTTGGGTATTTACTTGTAAGGCTTACGTTAGCACCGAGCTTAATTCCTTATGATTGCTATTATTCTCAATTGTTATAAACAATGCTTAAAAAAATTATAGAGGTATCATGGGACAAAAAAGTACAGTGGTAATTTTATATCGTTTCTTTTTAAGATTAAACCTTGTTTAATGGTACGGGATAAGTTGCTCATTAAATTTTGAATTTTTATTTGCTATGAATGCCAATTAGATACGTATAAACGTCATTGTGAACGAGACCAAATGATTGGAAGTTCAATGGCGCCGTTTACCTTGATTCCGGAAGATTTCAGGAGATCAAAAAGGATATATTTTAACATTCTTGAGAAGGCATGACTTGCTTGTAATTAGTGACTAACGAAGAGGAGAGACAAATGCCTTTACCTTTGAGGATTGAATGCTTGTTTGTCGTAATGAATGCGAGAACGTGGGTTGTATGTTGAATCTCATTTTTTAATTCCCTTTATAAAACGCAAAGTAGGAAAATGAAATTAAAATAGACTTAGCTAACGACGAACCAATAGCCTGTAATGTGCGTATAATACAAATAGGTAATTGTCATTTTAATTTAGAATCGCGTAATCATTGTTGCTGACGTATACAAATATTTTGAAAAATTACTTCGAGTTGAACGTACTACAATGAATAGTTTTCAATTTTAATTTTTCACGTGTTTTATCACATATAGATTTATCTAATACAATCAACCGAAGTTGACTCCACTGTAGAAATCAAATGAACAGACTAATTTCAGCTGATGTATTTGTCTTGATTAAAACTGTAGATCACGGGCAATAATAAATTAAAAATATCACAGACAATACGAGGCATGACCTCTTGAACCTTCAATCATATCTAATGTTTAAGTCATTGCAAAAACATTAAGTTCTCGAATCTGAAATATTCAAAATGGATCTGGTCAACGTTTTAAACAATTCCTGTTCCACCCACACGCTTATTTCTCCTGTAAATTTAAACCCTGACTCTTCCACAAATTTAGATACAGTCATATGCATACAAATCACGATGAAGATTTTTCCGAATCAGAAACCAACATATTAGATATCTGTAAATGCTACTGTATTGTCTATATCTGCAACTTAATGTCTTCTATAAATTTCACGTCGACCAATTCGTATGGAATTTTTGGTACAGACATTTTTTAATAACAACACATTTTATAACAATTACATAAGCGACTTCCGTATGTTCAGCAGATGATGGCTAAAAAAATATAGTAAAAATGCCTGCGATACCAAATATTCGCATAATCTGATAGGAAGGTGCAAATAAAACAGGTCAAAGAAAAGACGTCAAACAAATTACCAACCAGAGTATACTAACAGTAAGTCAAGTCGTCTGTGGTGTGAAGGAAATTAATGGGTACTATTCGCCAGTAAAGACTACACTATCTCAATATCATAAACTTTTAACGACTGGTACCTACGAGCCTTAACGCGTAGGACGCAACCGTCAAGTACTAAGAGATCTCATAGTAGAACGTATAAACGCGTTAGGTCGCAAAGGAACGTCAGCCGCTGGCGATTGGCGTTCCCTGCAGAGTGGCACTAATTGCCAATTATAGCCAGAGCTTCACAGCCGAAATTAATCCTTGATATAAGTCTTCGAGTTATTACTCGAACATTAGACATACTGAAATGGGCGTGACTCTCTATTTAAGTAGAAATAAACCATTAGATCATACAAAACGGAAACCTTACTAACTAAAATCGAATATCAATCTATCTAGAATACATAAAGGTCGAGTTGCGTCATTTCCTTTCCATACCCAATCCTGAATCAATTACCACTCACCCGTCAGACCTTTACTTAATGATTTCAAAGAACCACAACGAAACTTACGTAATGGAAAATTTCGATGAAATTGATATAAATTCAAGTTTTCCATCCCAGTGGGGAAAACATCAAGGATTTATAATAGCTAAAAAATTAACGTCGACAAATTTTCAAATGACTTGAAGCGACTTCGTTTTATGTAAAATGAAAGTTCGACAGAAGCCAAGCGAAATCGAAGTATCAATTTTGAATTTGCGTTCGTTATTGCAGCTAAGAGCATTAAAGTGGGGCTGTCTATAAAGTTTAATGGAAAACGATCGACCGTATAGCGTAGCTTCCGTCAATGGCGATAGATCGTTTCGATCTGTATTCATTGCTCTTTGGAATCTCAATTTGGTAAACGTATCTGACGTCAATAAACGCAATTGAACTGTGACAATTGAAAACTTCAATGTTACGAACATGCGACGGTAAATTTTTAGAACACGTGAGAGTATTATAATTTGGCGCTTGCTACGCTTCTTGTTAGAAACCGAGAACCTTCAGCTGGTAATATAGCCCGCACATGACACTTGTGTATTACTATACCGTAAGAAATATGTCTGGTACAAATTTCGTACGTACGTTTACCATTTTATCGATTATTTTATATGTATTCGAAAATCTTATTTAGTACTAGGAAATGACCTCTCCATACTGTATATCCACGTATAATCATATATGTTGCACATGTTTAACGAGTATAATATGAAGTTACCATTTTCGTATTAGCAAACGGATATTGATATACATAAAAGCTAACGGGGATATGTGTTTGAAGGTGATAACTATTATTATGTAATTTGTTCATATGGTAATTGTATTAATTGAATTGTTTCCAAAAGTGATAACTAGTATCCTGAAATTTGTTTAAGATTAAGATTTTTCCTTTATAATTTGTGGTGTAAACAATTCCCAAGAAATTCTATAAGAAATATTTGAATTTGATAAACATTGATAGCTCTGCGAAAAAACAACAAAATTATGGAAATTCTCGCTCGTTCAATTTCCTCTGGCTTTTATCTTTGACGTCTACTTCCTTTTTGTATACGATGACAATTCAACATGGAAGTATTGAATTTCAGAGAATCTAATAAAACTGGGCACTATTGCACGTTCAACCTTCTAGACTTACACAGATAATCTTCAATACGTTTATTTTTGTTCCAACCTCCTGTTTTTATGACATAATGCTCTTATTGCAATTTTTCTTTTCATGAAGTACTGACAATTTTCATTAAAGTGGTTCGATCATCCATTATAGTAATAGATATTTATATTGTTAGTCAGTCAAAAATTCCTAAAAAAAATTAAAAAAAATTAGTGCAAAAAAATTTTTAATTGCAAGCCATAAATTGTTGCAATTTATCATTCTCCAAACAGTTCATGATAAAATAATGAGTTCTAACGTAGTAGAATGAATAAGATGAAAAAAATAAAGAATTCGTTTATATACACCTATTTATGTGTTCATATTAAAAACGATCTTCTAATTCAATGAAACATTACCTAAGTTGACTGGAGGTTATTAGTTTACGTTCAAGTAAAGACGGTAAAGACTCACAAAGTAAACTGCATATAATACCATGAAGGCGTATACTAAGAATTCGTGAAATGTCAAGGAGGTAAATCACTTTTGTGGTTAGAAAGAGGACGCCATGAGAAAAAAATATTTTCTCATATATTTCAATACGTTGTTAGAATTTTCGAAAATGAAGACAAGAGCTTTCGGTTATTACAAAACTCTTTTGCATTATTTTAAGTCAAAAAATCTTGAACACGTCATCTTAAGCAGAGCTGCTGATTATATGCACTGAATATTTTCCAAGAAGCGATAAGGAGATTGCATGAAATAGGATGATTAAAAACAATATCCTCGACGTAAAAGTGATTTTAATAAAGATCGAAGTTGCGTCAGTAGCAGCGTAAATGATAATTGCCTTTAGGATATGAAATTCTCTCATTTTCCTGAAATGTCATCTCCACGCATAAAAAAAATATCCGTCAACGACTAAGCTCAGGATATATTAACAATTCACCCTTGGTGCTCGTAGTTTCAGGATTATCGTGCAATAAAAGCAACGATTCATGAAGAAATACAAGTTTTTTTTATACTAAACATTTTTTTATACGCACAATGATCCTCCAGCAGGAGTAGATTCGAATGCGTTTTCACTGTTTTAGCCGGCAACTTTTTTAATTTGTATCCTGTTTAGATTGGCATGGGAAGTCGGTTATTCCTGGTTCGATTTTATGACAAACATTATTCCTATCGTAACTCTTTATAAAACGTACAAGAATGAAATACAGCGTCGTTGCTTCCAGCACAATTTTCCTATTATCATTATGTTTATTTGTATTATGAGAGAAAAAGCGAATGACGCGATTGTTAGTTGACGTTCTGACGCTTAGTAATATGAGCGACTATCCAACTATCTTTTTAATATAGAAGTCACGTTTCTTTGAAAGTGCTGTTTTCACTTTCTGATAAGTATCAAGCTCAAAGATTCGCTATTATACTACACAAGGAAAGTTTAAATGACTAAATAACGAGAAGGTGCGAATGTAATGAGTAAGATGATGTTAATGGACGCAGAAATTTCTGAAGTACAACTACTAATTCACAAGTTACACACAAGGTCGATTTTCACATAAAGTTTGTGGGTAATCTAATGAATACAAATTAAGTTTACTGTATCGCTAAAACATATATAATATTAAAATTCATAACCCTCGTTAAATAAATTTCATAAGGTCAAACGTGCTGGTTAAACGGTTTATTTAATCGGATACCTTTACCACTGTTTGTCTGGAGTACCAAAGTATTTCTAATATTCGTGTGCCAACTTTGACTCAACCCCTTTGCGGCTCTATTTCATAGTTCAACAGAGTATTTACTCAGAGTATACCGGTGGCGATAACACTCAAGGTGGTTAACGAGCTGGGTACTAATTAGGTATTATAGACAACGCTTTTATAAGCTACAGAAATGAGCAATAAAGAAGTATAAATTCTTACCTGATTCTTGTGGGGGCTGTGAAGAAGAACACATTGTGTCATGAAATAAGCGACCATTGCGTTACCACCTAAAGCTGTAATATGTGCTCGCACGATTGCTAAGACTTCCGTGACGAAGCTGTGAGTAAAACCACTCAATCCACCGTTCTGAAACAAAGACAATATGGAATGTATGAAAATTATGGGACTTACAAACATGGTTATATGAGATAAATTCGTAAGCAATGATAATTACTTCTCTGATAGATGTGCTTTCCCTAATGAAGAAGAAGTTCAGGTTTCCTAGGTACCTCTCGATCTTTCCGCCAGGCAAGTATGAGAGGGGCGTTATGTCAACCCCGTATCTTTCTTTCAGTGGAACCTGCGACAGTAGTTTCACACTTTATAACGAACACTGCGTCATGAATAAACGAATAGAAAGTCGCTTTTTTCGTTACAATAATTTTAACTTACATGTTTGTGTTTGTGCACCATGTGGGATTTTGTTCTCAGTGGAGAACGTGGTCTTGATTTTTGCGCAGAAGTAGCTGTCGTTAAGGTTGATGAGATTGAAGGAAAAGTTGTCGAAGTACTTTGCGTAGCGTCGGAACCACTCGCTGCGCTCTCTGAATGATCTTCATCCAAACTGAATATCATATCGCTGTCGTCTAAACAGAGTACCAAATATATGTTCTTCTCCACAATTATTTTTCTTTTGAGTTTGTATTATTTTCATTATAACTTGATTAAAAATTACCTATTCTTTTAACTTGATCTTTACTCGCTGAATGGGTAACAGGTTTTCGTTTGAATTTATTCATCTTGGTTGGCTCCCCTAAGCCCAAAGCCATACCAACTACAGAGAGCTGAATTTCATCTTGTTCAGGGAGTGCTACTTTAAATTGCAGGTCACAAAGTGCGCACGGAACCATTCGTCGAAGTTTAAAATAGACAGTCTAAAAATGAATTTAAACATATATGACATGTCAATTGGGAGTTTTCACGTCATACAATAACTATTTATGTACCTGAAGAAGCCTAGCAAAATACTTTGATGGCATTGATGCAAATTGTCCAGCAGGTATCTTGGCTCTCGATACTTGAGTGAACATTTGTAAATTTCGAACAATCTCAAGGTCTTCCAAGCCAGGAATTGTTTGAGTATTGACAATATGAAAATCAACTGGTGGTCTTTCATCCATTAAAAGAGATATTCTATCCATATCCTCAACATCATCTACTTCTAGTACACAGGCATCCTTCGATCCAGTTCCTAGATCTAAGTCAGGCAACTCGTCATCTGAATCATCGGTGTCTGATGTGGTTATTGGTTTTGCATTCTCAATATCCTGTTGAAGATGAATAGATACTTCTCAAAATAACTTAAAACAATAAAGTAATCTATTTTAAATCCACTAAAGCTATACTATCCTTACTTACTGCAATAGACTTCAGTTGATAAAACTCTCGATTCATTTTCATAGTCTCGACAAGCTTTTTTTGAATTTCTGCCAATTGTTCTTCATTATGCCACGAATTTCCTGAGGCAATCTGAGGTACAGAAGGTATAGGAAGAGGAGTTAAATAAACCGCAGTACCTACAGCCATACCGACCACTAGTCTCTCCCCAATAGAAACTTGTACTTTCAGACCAAAGATAGCATTCATGCCTTTAACCTTTAACTTATTCAATAATAAGCTATGAAGCTCATATTCCAAAAACGGCAGACAATCCGATATTTCTTTGGCATTCAATTCCCCTCGTAGATCTCTTTTACTTTTGCATACTGTTGATTGAATAAAACATCCTCTGCCTGTGATGGGAATATTTTCCGGCAATTCTATCGTGGTAAATAATACATCCGGCACTTTAGCGCGTCTACAAACAGCACATTTTGACATATCAACTCTAAAGGGAACGCTAGCTTCGTTATAAGGAAGATGACACAGATTACAGCCATTTTGATTAAGAATGGGAGGAATTTCATTCTCATTGCTCTCCGATGGACGCTTTGCCTTCCCATGCATTGAATTAGTTTGATGCGAATGCGCAGGTATCTCATCAGTTTTCTCATTTTTCAAGTTGACCACTTTTTGCTGAACTTTATCACGATCTGAATCCATAGAAGTTGTCATGAGTCCTTGTTGGATTCGATTAATCATTGCATTATCTTGATCTTGAGTTGAACTATGAAGATTTATTACAGCTGCTGTACCAGATGCACTCAGTACACAGACGTCGTCACTAAAAATCAGTATCATTGCATATTATAATTTTTGTTTAAATATTATCAAAACTTTAAGTTCTATTTTTACCATATACTGGTTTCTTCCTTATAGCCGATCACTACATTGCAAGCTAACGCTCGTGCATGGGATCGTACTTCCATTCTTATTTCAGTCCACCATGAATCACGACCTTCGGGTTCTTCTAAATTGCTTATCCTTTCTAACAACTTCACCGATCTTGCACTTACTAAGCCAGCTTTAACAAAATAGGCACAAACATTACAAAATGATAATTTATTCGTTGGCAAATGGTAGATCATGTCTAACCTATATGCAATATAAAGCCAGAAGGATACTGCTGCATGGTGATAAATGGATATTCGAGCATCTCCAGTGCATCTTGGTTCATAGTCCTTACAACTGCAGTAGATGGTCTCAAGTATCCTCCCATTGATCGATCGCTTCCTGTTAATGAATTACCTAGAGTACATTGGATGGATTAATTTTTGTATACGATATATGTGAATACATTAGTTTTCCGCAGACAGCGAGATATCTGGCATAAACTCAATATACATTTTTGAAATACTCCTTCGCTTTCTGTATATTTAATTATGCAATAGCTTAGAAACTCTAAGACGTGGCTAATAATAAAATTTAAATATATATTTTATATTATTATTAACTGTACGGTATACTTTGGCATTAGATGAGACATTTGATATAATAAATATTCCTCGGCATATGCGGAACTATACAAAAATTATATTTAACACGTATGGTTTAAATTAACATGCCCATGACGATGTACATTATAATTCACTTGTTGTATATTCGCATCATTTCAATAATATAAGTCTTTTTCATATTGACACTTGTAGCATACTTAAATACTTTTGGTAATAAAGCTTGAGAATGGGAAATATTATATGCAATAGCAAGTTGTTAGTATATTACACGCGAGGTAAAACAAGAATACGCAATCACATGATTAGTCGAAAGTAATAATACCAAGAACATTCATTATAAAATTTATGAAAAAAATATTGACGGTATGTGAACGAGCAACCGAATTCTACATGAAGCAATGCTTATAAAAATCAAAAACAATGTTTCTATGTATCTAACATATTCAATATACAATTGATCTCAGATATGAAACGAATCATGCAATATATCCATGTAATTCTTGTTGCAACCACATGAATATAATTAGACTGCTGGAATGTGACTTTCCCACTAGTTTATTACCGTCATCGAGCACACTGAATAAATTGATTATAAGTATTAGAAATTGAATATTGTATAATAATGATGAATATAACATTCAGTTTTTTGGTAGTAACGCTTATCATGATTTATGACAAAGACGTGACACCAATCAAATGTTGGAGGAGTTAAGTGATGATGATGACGACGACGACGACGAAACAGAACATCGAACATCAGCATTTTCCTGTCAGTACTCACGTTTACGAAAGAATTTACAAAATCCTGGCAGGAGAAACAATGCAAATGGAACAGAAAAAAGAAACATAATTTCCATAAAAATTAAATGAAAATTATAATTTACAAAGATCACATCCCGTGTATAT
The DNA here is from genome assembly GCA_036026315.1 of Trachelus stipa. Classification (NCBI taxonomy): domain Eukaryota; kingdom Metazoa; phylum Arthropoda; class Insecta; order Hymenoptera; family Cephidae; genus Trachelus; species Trachelus stipa. The sequence continues at coordinate 1,918,241 of JAYRCB010000320.1, read as the reverse complement.
ACAATGCCCTTAGATTCTGCATGAGTGGTGTACAATACATAAGCCTCTCCATATATATATATATATCTATATAAACTGGCAGTATTTACCAAAAAATATTCATTGCCCAGAGCCTGTAATTTTTCAGTTCGAATAGCAGCTCTAATAAACAAAATAAGATAATGAGTTATAGTTTTTAATTTTGTAACCCAGTTATTAAATTTGTAGCATGATGATATTGTTGGGAGACATATGTATATTGAATTATTTTTAAAATTGGAAAAATTTATATGATAGACCAATGTCAATGATTCGTTGGAAACGTTGAATGCCATTGAGTATTATAAATGTATGTTGCTATACTCATGCAAATGTTCAGGTTGGATATGAGCAACCTTTGAAGATCAAATACAAAAATAAAATGATTGAAAATATTGCAAATTCCAGGGAAAAGTGTAATAATCCTCAAATGCTATTTATCTATAAAAGGGATAAACTTTATAATGTTTTAATAAGTATTATATATAAGATACTAAACTATTACTCATAACAGTAATTAAAATACATGTGTAATTATCGGTAATAACGGTGCAATTTTCTAATATATTTCTACGAATTCAACAGAAGCGTCACATCTAAAATAGGTAAATCAGTGTAAATACATAATATAAAATACTATATTGCACAATATAAGAATAATGCTGTCACCTTTCAATACGATGAAATTGTAATTTGATAACAATAAGTAATACGTACTACAAGAGAATATGAAATGTATCAAAAACAATAAAAAAAAGGAAAACAATTAGTATGTGTTCTATTACTGGTTTGTTCTTTATGCTAAAGTAATAAAATAATTGATTTGAACACGAAATGCTTACCTTTTGGTGTGATGCTGAGATCCGAGTCGCTAGATCTTCTATGCATTGGAACTGCCATGTTCGTCTTGGTCGCCGGTGAATTTGACAGTTTTGTGACCACCGCGGATGAAATAGCTGGCAGCGGATTAGCCGGACTCGAGGAAACCTCACCTGGCTGTCTGGGAAACGGAGGCAAGCAGGGCACACACAAATTGTCAGTATGATTAGCAGCGTTAGTGGTTTTAGTTATTTCATTAGCATCTCCTCGCACTTCTCTTAAACTATACGCACTTTGACTTTTATACACAGCCATTTCATGTTTCTTTGGCTCAAGTAAAGACACACCATTATTATTTCGCGATTCTAAATCGCGCAATTCTAAATTAACATTATTGTTATAAGGGATATCCTTCTTTGCTACAAGAAGCCGGACAGCAGTTTCGTGCGCCTCTTTGTTGTCTTCTAAAGCATTTTTTGAAGACATATTATCCTTTGAGTGAGATATATGAAAATCGTTATACATTTTTTTAATGGAGCTTCCATTATCTTCTGATACATTGTGATTGACCGATTTATTACAGTCGCGTTCTACTGCAACGATAGACTCTATAGGGTGAGGAGAATCGTTAATGAAAGCAGAGACATGCTTACTTGATGAAATATTAGCTGGGGCAGCTAGAGCAGGACAAGTAGTGTTGGAATAGGATTGTGAATTGCTGATATGGCTGTGGGAAGTTTTATCAGGTGATTTTGATTTTGATCTTCTTCTGTGAGATCTTGTCTTGTGAATCGATTCTGGAGAAGGTGGTATATTCAGTTTCTCTCGTCTCTTCCTTCTACTTCTTATTGAATCTTTCTTTTCGTGGTGAGAAGGTTGTACCAGCATTTTGGTATCAATAGTTCTTATGAGATCAAGCATACAGTGACGCCTAAATTTTTGTTTTAAGATTTCAGTAATTCTCGGATCATTCAATGGATTTTGCACTGATTTTGGTAGCGAAGCATTGAATATTGGTGGTGTAGTTATTTCTGTGTACGCACTCTTCATATGAATATCTGTAATTGGTACTTGTAAATGACAATTGGTTGTTTCTACCGAAGGTATTACGATGTGTGGTATGGACTTTGTTGATGTAGATGTAACTGGTGAGGTTGATACAATTTTTCCAGTGATGTCTCTGTTTGCCACTGGCAATATTGGTTTCTCTTTTTCTCTTGATGGTCCTTTATAGATTACTGTATCTGTTCGTTCCACCCTCTTTGGAGATTTTTCCTTGCGACCATATATCTCAAGATTTTTATTATCATCAACAGCGAGAGATGTAGGAGGTACCAAAAGTAATGGAGTCGGTGGAGTTTCAGATCTGACTGAATGATTGTCATCGTTCATAGAATCTACTATATTACTCATTTCACTTCCTTCATTTAATTCAGATGACAAGACAGTTGTATTTTTGTATTCTTTATCTTTATCTTTAGTAGAATCTACGTCGATGATGGGCGTAGAACTGTTGGACGGTTCTGAGTAACTCGCGGATTTATTAAATTGTGGACCTAAGTGCACCGCGGTCTTGTCTTCTTCGTCAGCCTCCGATGATTCAAACTCAGATTTAGAACTAGATATGGATGAAGATTTAAAAATATTGATCTCTTGTTCGTTTAAACTTATAGAACGTTGAAAGTTTGTCGACGAATATACATTTTTTTCTGGGAAAAATGCGTCATTTTCAGCATTACATTCCGTGGGTGTACTCATTGCTACTGGTACAGAATCATCAAGAACATGAATGGATTCTTGTGTCTCGAAGACTTCAGTTTTCTCTCCAAATGTATTTGAAGATGATAAAAGAGTATTGCTGTTTAAATTAGATGTGGCATTTATTGAAAATTCTTTATGCACCAATGAAATAGCTGAAGCTATATTTGCTGCTTCAATCATATTAATGACATTATCCTTATTTTCTGTAATAAACAAACCAGATTCTTCTGTATTTGTATGCAAAAGCAATTCTGACTCTTCAAGATTATTAATACCATGATATACTATGTCAGAGTCAACACTAGATGAAGTTACGTCGGTCGATGTGCCAGCACTTACTTCGGAAGAGAATTTACTTTCAGTTGAAGCCTCGTTATTGACATCTTCAAAATCCTTTTGACCACGATACAGTGGATAGTCAGATGTTACTGTAAAAGTGTTTCGTGTTAGAGCGACTGAATGCTTTTGAAAATTCAATCCGTATTTTTCCATAATCGGTGAACCTGGGTCGATCACCGAGGAAGAATCATCAAGAATATTATAATTAGTGCTCGATTCTGAAGGTTCATCATCTGAAGTAGACGTATCCGTTTCAGATGAAGAAATCATTGGTATCAAATGACCGTCATCATACTTCAAATCTGGTTTTGAATCGACTACATGAATTCTACTATCAAGAATAAGCTTGCTGTCATGTTGCTGAATAGATTCTGCACCTCTTTCATGCTCATCATCATTCTCAGAAATTGTTCGGTGTTTTTTCTGTGATTCAACAAACTCTCCAGGGTCTACTATGAAATTGACAGGCGACGGTGTCGGCGTTTCTCGATCCTCCCTCACGCTATCCAAGGGAAGCCCGCTGTGAATTGATCGAATCAGTAAAGAAGCTATTCCTTCGCCAGTGCTTCTTTTATGCGTCAATTTTTTCTTCTTGCCAGATGGGTGCAAATCGATGATAGAAGATTTGGCAGAATCGGAACCTCCGATGGACCATGTACTGGAATAGGTGCTATCCAAGTCACTTTCTTCATCAAATGAATCTGATATCTTTACTTTGATTTGTGTCATTTTTTTCGATAGGACATTCTGTGGTAAGTAACGTAAGTTCTTGAGCCCTCTAGAAAATCTATTTCCTGTAGGCTCTCCTCTCATATCTTCTAAAGCCAACATAGACCTTACCGAAGTATCATCAATTACATCATCAGACAATGATAAAGTTGATCCATTAGACTTGTCCTTCTTTGAATAAAATATATTCGATTGCAAAGACATTTGTCTCGTCTTATCCTTATTGAAACCGGGTGATCTATACTGCGTTACTCTCATAGTGTGTCGTGAATGCTTTGGAAGTAATTTGCCGTATCCAGGAAATTTACTACTGACTTGGGTAATGGCTAGATTTACTGAACTTGAAACCGGACTGTGACTTGGAGAGGATGAAAGCAAAGGCACGCTATCATCAGATTCTAAACTCTCTAATTCAGGTTTAGACGGTAAACCGAGCAGTGTAAGTCTACACAAACGCATGCAGATAGGACAGACAAAAAGATTCAGGTTAATAACCAGTTTGTCCGTTATTGTGCAGTGTTCGATATCTTCAAAATACATCTACAAGTTATAATTTACTTCTATATGTATAACGTGGAGTAAACAATGAAAATTGTCTTGTAACCGAATGAATATGTTCTGCCATGAATAATTCATGTATACAAAATACTTTTATATAAGAATACTTACTCTTCCACAGTATCATTTGGTATGTTTGAAATGTCGTGTAGTTTCACAAGAGTTACCGCAGTACCAATTCCTCTGACTACAATTCCTGATTCGCCTTCCAAATCAAAATTTTGCAAGTATCTATTACAATTAAAATAATTAATAATGAGAAGTTCTAATTTTTCTCAATTAACTTACCCAATGACAGCATTACCACCAAGATCTAATGCCTTTAGCCCTATTTTCCTCTGAACTTCGCCACTAAGTTTAAAAAATAAAGTTTGTCTTGCTTCATTGGATGCTCTTGGAGTTCTTATTTTGTCAATCCACTTATATTCAGGATCATCACTCACTATAAGTTCTTCGACAAAGCCATGAATAACTTGTGCGTGATAACCATATGGTATATTGGGGGCTAAAATGCGATGTAAAAATATTTGGATAAATCACTGTTTATATTCTTCAATTAGATTTCTATTATGCACACAGCAAAATTTGGAATTGGTTCATAATATTAATAAATATTTTCACTTACAGCAGAAGAACTGTACGCCACAGGAAGATTGTCTAAATTTATTAAAATCTGAGAAGAGCTCAACCTTGACTATAATATTTACTTCGCCGCGAATACCATGCATTGTATCGTAAACTGGTATCCACCCTGTCATAACAGACCCTGCAAAGACAATCAAAATAAATCTTTTTAATTGTAAATAATTATATACGATTTTATAGAAAATGTTAGGAATCGCATACCTCCTTGGGAACCAATGCTAGAATTCATAGTGGCTTCCAATGTCCAAATGTTTTTAACAGGTGGAGGTACACCAGGTAATAACAAAGGATTCAAATCTAAATAAACTTTTCCTATTGCATCATTTGCTGAGTACGTATCATGATCCATCAGCCTAATTTGTAATGGTTCATCTTGTAACTCTGCATCATCAACTTCAAATCTATACCACTCTGAATTCCATTGAGGATTCAAAGACTTGCGACAAACATCAGTTTTATATGTGGTATTGCCAAATTTTATCTCTACATATGCATCAGTTGTGTCTCCTGATCGGTCCATTACAGGCAGGTTGCGTCCTGCCAGTATCCTCACCTTTATTTTGCCTGGCATTATATTGGTTGTTCATTCAAATTCTTATCTGAAAACTGTATATGATTTAACTCTTATAAACATATTTTTTCTAACTTAACGGTTAATATTGAATCCATTTTAATATTTCAATAGTTATAGGCAAATAATAAACAATTACAATTAAATAAAATCCACATATTATGACTGGAAAACATTTTTAATATCTTATACGTAACAGAACGCCCCAAACTATACAATTAACGATTTCAATCATTCATGATTATTTGGCACATACCTCCCAAACATACCTGTAATAACAGTTCTTTAAAAAAATTGACTCCAAGAGGTAAGGAAGCACTTTTAAATTCCCAATGACACTGTCTACAAAAATATATTGTTGAAAACAATGATAGCAAAACAAACGTATGGGAACTATTATACGAACATAAAGGAAAGACCATGATAGTTGCGCAGAGTAAGCCACAGGAGAGTAACGTGCACAGTAGGTTAAGTCCTTATCCAAAAAGCAATATTCCCGGCTACGTAATCTCAAAAATAGATAAATTCACTAAAGGTAAAATATAAGTGTGTATCGATGTTTCATGGACGTAATAAGAACTTGGCTCGAATGCTCATGCCAAATAGGTAGTTGGCTTATTGTTAGCCACAAAGTGATGCTACATCAGACTGAAAACTGTGTTTTTATGGTTCCACTAAAGACACCTGGTTAAGTGGATGCTGATGATGAACATGTATTCTAAGAGAGCATTAACGAAATGGGCTAATATAAACACATTTTTCAAAATGAATTAAATGTGAATGACTGCCGAACCAAACACAAAAATAGCTATCGATTCAAATCAGGTATATTCGAGTCTCGATAACCGACTGATAGAGTACATCGCAAGTCGATTATAATCGACGTATGCATTTTCTCACAAAGTGAAATTCCCACTTATCTAAATTGTTGAAATACCTGTCACGATGGAGAAAAATGCTGAAGGTAGTAATAATATTGTTCAAAGGATACAGATTTGGTTTTTAGGCATTTTTTCAATAATAGCATTATATATTTGAAGACTAACTGAAAAGGAATGAATTGTACTAATTTCGTAATTTGTAATAAACGACATTTAAACTACAACTTTTTATTAGTTGTTTGCATGTATTAACATTAGGTTTGTTTACAACAGATTTAAATTTAGTGTTATAAATATATATATATATATATATATATATATATATATACTTATGATTTTAATGTAAATCTTTAGTAAATTATTTTTAGAATGTTTTTTTAAATAAAACATGACAGTGTATATTCTATATTACAGATGAGGCAGTTTCTACTCAAAAGATGCTGTCGAGTACTCATGACCCTGGATGGAATGATCCTCCTAAGTGGGCGTTATCCCTAACACAGAATTCATGCAGTACTCCAGTGAAAAGGACATTAAATAAAAGAGTTGCATTTCCTTTAAATTCAGCTCCCCCTATATCTAATTATGATTGCAATCAACCTTTACCTCCCCCCCCTGCTAATATGCCTCCTCCTCCTCAATCGATAGCTTTAACAACAGCACCACATCAACCATTATTAGCTCCATCTGAAATACCTTCCACAATCAATAATACCAATGCAAAATTAAATAAAGAGGAAACATTGTCAGAGACACTAGCGAACTTTGAGACTGTAATCAATGAGCACAAAGAGTTTGAAGAAAAAGCTGAAGATTTTAAAAAGAGACTGGATACTATGACGGCTCTTTGGCTGGAAAATGAACTAAATGAATGTATCCATAAAAAGGTTTTAGATTTATCAGAAGGTTAGTTTCAATAAAAATATTACCTAAATTATTTAGTTTATCATATTTTTCTTTTTCAGCATTAAAGAATAAAGATCCCGAAACAGCAGATAAGCTTCATATTTCACTGATGATGGAATATCCTGCACTTTGCAGAGTTTGGATACCATGCATTAGACATATTATTCAAGAACTCAAGGGAAAGTATATAAAATCAACTGCCCAAGAAGAAGTTAAATGTCAATACTTTCAGCCAACGTTGACTAGTAATAATTCAGAGTGACCTTTATTAGCATAGGATAAAAATCATAGGTACAGTGAGAGATAGTGATTAAATCCTTTGCTTACGATATTGAGCCACGCTCGTAGTAGGTCGATATTTTTCGAATATTTTTTGTTTACTGATGAATCGTTCGTAATTTTTATCAAACAACTTATAAAATTAAACCAACTGTATCTTACACATGTATTTGCATGTCATAAGGCGCGCGCTATTGGAAAATACATCGTAAGCCAAGGGGTTAACATTAACATAATATAATTTAATGGAAGTACAGAGGATAAACTTCTCAAACTTACCACTTGCTAAAGCACAGAATATATTTAATTGCATAGTTATATGTAATTAATTCTTATAAATGAACATACCAATTTTTGCATAGATAATGCGTATAAAAAGGAATAGATACTATTCATCTATTTTATTAGGATAAGATTTTTTTAGTGGTGCCACCAATAAATAACTATATGTATACTTTCAATCTAAAAAGGATAACGGATTAAGAATTGCAATAATGGTAAAGATTGTTAGAATGTTTTGAGAACATCCAATAATTGTATAGTATATTCAGATTGCAACATGTATTAAACAATAAAAGGCAGTTTACAGTAATTATATTTAATGTATTTAACAAATACAAATATTTGACATTTTCGGTGTTGAATTATTTCAATGATATTTTATCAATATACGATTGCAATAAACAAAACAGTAAATACAAACACTAACTCCAATGTCTTCCTTGTAATCCTATTTCTATCACAAAGTTCTAATTAAGCCTTTGTATTATCCAGAAAATATACTATTGATTCTACCTCTGGGGTCTTTTACTTCTTTTCGTTCATAAATGTACATGTATTAGTCACGCAGACAATCATATGTATTCAGGAAGAAACCACACTTTTTGATTATGGTAAACTCTGTAAAAAAACTGATTTATAATATGACTGTTTAATAGTTAAACTCAACATATTATTGAATATTACAAATTTGTTTATTTAATTCATAGGTAAAACAAAAAGTGGAGTGCTTAATTACTATTAGGATTAATAAAATTTCATAACAAATACAAGAGTACAAGAATATCCCTTATTGAGGAAATTTCACTTACACTTATTTGGCAACAGCGAATCCTACACGATTATTTCCTATGTCAAATTCAGTGTAAAAGCGACCAATGAATACATCTCCCAAGATCCATAGCGGCCCATTTGGTGGTGGAATATCAATACCCATGAATCCGCTTAAGCAAATAGTTTTGCCAAATTGCTTAATCTATGAAAAATTAATAAAAATTACATCTCTTCATATAAAGTATGTACCTTAAACATACTGCACTATCAATATATATTTAGACTATCCATCTATGTATTGTATTCCTTAAGTATTTTTACATCATATTTTACAACATACAATTACGATATTAAACATTCAACGTTTGACAAAAAAAAGACTGCCCTGGGATTATCACTTGTAATGACCTCAACCCACGTAATAAACAAGTGAAAAGATAAAGATAACTGATAAATATAATTGCAAAAAAATGTTGAAGTTAACGAATGCAAAATAATAATTGGCATGTCATCGTAGTAAGCATTTCTATTTTATACAGTGGTAAAAAAAAACTCACCTTTAAAACGTAATCTTCACCGGACAAGGTAAAATTGTTTCCACCAAAAATGAAGTCAATATTCGGCAAATTTGAAATAGAATTACAATCAACCTGTAGAAAATAGTTTCTCATCATTATCAGTAGTTTGACATAACAAATAAGAAACTATGTATAAATTAGCAAACAGCACTAACACCTTCAGTCAAATTCGATAAGCACGAGGAATTAAATTGCTTAGATTAATTTGCTTTACCATTGCCTCGCCTGCTACGATTGGAGTAGCGCCGATTTTTTTATTTAGAGCTTCAATTTCTTCCACAGGTCCCGCAATCAAAGAAGTGCCAGTATCAGCGATAGCCTCACAGCCATTTTCACAGAAAAATTTCTCGCCAATCTGAATCCTTTGTAAGAATATGAAATTATTTTCGTCTTTAATATATTTACTTGCATATTAATATGAAAAGCAAATGAATTACTTGTCCATTTTGAACTGCCAGTAAGCCCTGCGATCAACTGGAACGTATGTAAATTCGCCACTATAATGATCAGGATCCGAACCACCCAAAATCATCTCTCCACCTATTTTTGCTGATGGATCCCTGCAGATAAATTATAGCAGTTAATTCTCTAATTACAAAATTTGTGCAATTAGGGAGAAAAAAGTTGTCACAGTGTGTGTGGTGAAATTGTATTTAAGACATATCTTACCTGTTTAGGTAGAAACTGAAAATGGGTTGGGAGATCAGACCTTGTTTAATCATATTGTAGAAAACTGGTGTTACACCATCCACTGAAATTCTAGCATATGCCATGCCCAAAATCCCATCAAACTTTGCTGCTACAAATGCCAAACCAGGTTCACTTATTGCTTCAGCAAATGTTTGCTTTACAATATCAACTCCAGCAAGCTAAAATAATTCCATATAGGTCAAAACAATATATAGATAAGTATGAGCAAAGTAGGAATTTACTCTGATAAAATGTCTTACGGTCACAGTATCTGTAGAAAGAAAACCAGACAAGCTACCAGATCCATAATGAATATCAAAGGCAGTACCATTTGCTTGGTACGTAGATGATTTTTTACTGTTGTATTTATTATGAAGTACTGAAAATAAAGCATTGATATTGAAAAGACTATTTTAATATTTATTATCGTCAGCAATATTTTAAGAACTTACAACACGCAATATTGGTGATATGGCACTTCTTGGATGGCACCCAAAGATTTGAGGAACCAGTGTCAAAAACTACTTTGAATGTTTGTGGAGGAGTGCCAATGGTAATGACACCATAATACTGAGCATCCAAATAGTTTGATAAAGGTTCTGGATTAGGACCACCATATCGAAGCTTGACCTGCTGAACTTCGGTATTGACTTCTTGCAGCTTCCTTCGAATGGTTTGTGTCTTATACAATGGGGTTCTTAAAAGATAAGCAATAAACTTTTATTAATATATATTAATTTACTATATATTTTTTATGAGTAACTTGTAACGAATCATGTAAGAATAAAATATAATTAAATTTATTTAAAGATAATACACTTTGACCTTAATCAATGACTCATAATTGTAATAATTTACTATAGTATTGCAACGAAGAGGATAAACAATGTACAATATAAACAAACTAAAACAGTTATTTGCAACCACTTATATCAAGCAGAAGGACCATTAAAAGTTATCTTTGAAAAACTGACGTATTAAAAATTGAGATCCATTTATGCAGAGTTTTAAACCAATCAGTGTTTAAGATAATCTGTATGGGCGTAATTCTTCCAGCAACCGGCAAATGTCAGCTTCCTGTTATCACTGACAGATAGTAAGAGAATATATGCGTTGCAGCTATACAAAGGACGTTTTAAAAATACTCAGGAATAAAAAAATCTACACCAAACCGCACATATGTATGTAAGTGATATTTCAGTGTTCAAGAAATAAATAAACGGTTTACTCTTCAATATAAATAAATAACTAAATAAAAAAGAATTAGATAAAGTAACAGAATAAATTGCTGCCAAAATAAAATCCTTCTTACCTCAATAACTCGGCATTAGTTAAGGCCACGATCAAGGCCGTCCAAACAATGATACGCATCATCGCTTGATAATTATCCTTGAAGGAATAGTTCGCTTTTTTTATTAAATACTGCTCCAAAAGTTAAGATCCTTTGAGCCAATTGAAACTGATCTGAACTGATCCCAACCGTTCTCTTCTACTCGCATTCAAGAAGTGGATAGGCGTTCTTTTGTCGTCTCATTGCCGCGTTCACGTGACTACTTCTGAGTGATTCGCACTGCCATTGGCTAGCACCAGCTAGCACGAAAATTGAACAGATATTTCTTTGACAGTGAATTTATTAGTTGGATTTCTTTCTCAATTGATTTTGCTGAGGTTGCTCTTCCTTTATTTTATAAACATGTTATTATCATATGTGGCGTAAATATGTATACAAAATATTTTAACCAAATATCTGATATTACAATGTGAAAATAATTAAAATTATGAATTGTGAAAGCAGTTTTTCTTATACAGACTCTATATCTGCTCCTAAAATAATGTTTTGCCAATTCTGATTACTCCTCCATTAATATCGTATTCTGTATAAAATTCCATAAGAAATGCTCCACCCAAACTCCATTCAATAGTATTGCCTCCTGGTACAAATGGTGACAAGCATAGGTCAATACTGTGATAATTGTACTGAAAGATAAAACTGTTTATTTTAAAACTATCGATGGGCATGTTATTTAACAGCAAAAAAACGTATTTCATTCTTTTTCCAATTACTATATAGCGAATAATAAAAAAAAAACGGACTCACATGTTCGACATAATATTTAGAACTTATTTCGAACCATGCTTCATTAATTAGAAATTCCAGGCCTGGGAGCTTTGCATATGTTCTGCAATCCACCTGAAACCATAAACTTACTATAAGTGTATACATTTATTATGTTATATATTGATTACGCATTATTCGTCATAAATTATACTACCGTGTATACTGTATATCCCTGGAAAGAAAATTCTTTAGCTCCTATTAAGTCATTTATTCTTCGTATATCTGATGCTGGTCCAATAATGCTATGACTGCTTGAATCTATGGTGGCATTACAGGTATTTGTGCAAAACACATGATTCTTTGCTGTGGAGTTGACAGTGATTCTAAAATTAAATTGTTAACATTAATTAATTTCTTAAAGATCAATTATTATAATTCATTGTCATAATTAAGTAAAAGAAAATAATGATTAAAAAAAATTATACTTACGTATCGATTTTAATGGCCCAGCGAGTTTTGTCAATGAGGCGAACTGTAGTGAGATCGCCTTTAACATGCTTGCGTTCAGTAGAGCCCAATATAAGACGTCCTGCTTTACTTGTTGTTTCATCTCTGTGGCAAATATATTTCTATCAAATTTTGTAAATATTACTGGCACTCAATGCAAACAATTTTTTGATTACCGATTCATATAAATTGTAAATAATGGTGATGGTATGACCTTTTGTTTTACCATATTGTAAACAAACGGTATGGATCCAGAAATCTGACTTTGTGCTATAAATCCTAATCCAATAATACCATCAGCTTTATAAAATGAGAATGGCCTCCATGACATGTGAGTCATTTCCACAAAAGTTTGATTGAGTACTTCTACATGTGGAAGCTAAAAATATAACATGCTTCTTAAATTATGAAATAACAGTAATGAGTAATGACAAACATAAATAAGTGATGATAAAGATTAAAACAAGCTGCAACTAAGTAGTCATTAGCTTACATTGCTTATAAGAAAACAAATTTTTACTTAACACACATGAAAGTTATCCATAGAGGTAAAACCCTTGAGAGAAAAATTAGCATTTGTTATTTCAAATGGAGATCCTTGTTCTTGATATGTAGAAGATTTTGAACTATCATATCTTGTATGAAGTTCTGAAACCATAAAGTTTAATTTTGATATATTCTAAAAGGTTAAAAATTAAGTTTGACATTAAAAAAAATAACATTCTAACTAAAAGTTTTAACAAAAAAGATATAACAAAAGACCACTTATTCAATCATTCTACAATTTACATCAATAATTAATATTAGGCTTACGACAAGATATTTCTAAAATCCCACATCGTGCAGATGGTACCCAAGAATCAGCCCATGATGTATCAAAAGACATTTTAAATTCCTTTGCTGGTTGTCCTATTCTTATAGTACCATAATATTCAAACTGCAATATAATAATATATATACTAATTCATACATAGATGTTACATTGCTCGATCACATACATATTTATATCCTCTTGTCACATTTTCATAACTAAAAACTTTTAATGTCATATAGAAAATATAATAACAACTTACATCCATGAATTTAGTTAACACAATGGAATCATTTTTCCAGGGGTTAGTCGGTTTTGGTTTTCCTTGGCTGACAGACTTAGGGCCACCCTTATAAATATTAAAGCTTAAAGGAAATTACATACTGATTATATAGGTGAACAATAGTTGAGACTATATCTCCTACATTAATATTTCACAAATTTACATTATTTATCAAATACAAAAAATTAAAATAATGAGGAATCATAAGAATACACTTACTGGATATTTGCTGATACATATAACAGACTTTGTAGTATTAATGCATAGAAAATAATAATATTCGTGTTCCGAATCATTTCTAACAATGATCCTAATATCGCAATATAGTTGTAAATTCGTAAACTTTATCTTCACTTGCCCAATGAATCGTACTAATAAATACGATAATTATTCAAAGAGTTGAAGAACCACTCGTCAAGCGCATCCACTGCTAAATGATTCACTCTGTACATACAATATGCGCATATAAATCTGCCTGCAGAATGAATGTTCAACAAAAGATTTTACTGTGACTCAGAATTTATTGTCATACCCCTTTGGCCCGTTTTCTTAAATGCAATTCGATGCATAAACTCCGTTTTTCTTCAAAATATAAAAATCTGATCGGCTAATAACACAGTTAAATCGAGTTGAAATAATAAACAATAGTGATGGAATTAGGGATCTAACGTACAGTTCAGCCAACACATTTCTTCTGACCTTAGCAGGATGTACATATCATTTGATATTTACATCTGACAAGTCTTAATTATAAGTAAATATTAAGTTGTATATATAGAATATTAATACAATTTACTGCTGATTCAAATAATTTGTTAAACATTGTTAATACTTCATCGAACACGGTAACGAATGATGAAAACGCGACATTAGTTTAAGCAGGAATACAGGGGATTCCCCTCATTGCATGAATGTACAGGATGTGTATAACTGCTTTTATCGCACGAGTCATTACTAATCACGAATGATCATAATAATATTTAAGTGAATAATAATAAGAGTACAATGCTTAATGAAATGTTTTCGGTTAAGGCGTGCAAGTTTTATTGCCGTACTACAGAATCAGTTTTATTTTGTTTCAAGTAGCGAACACATTGAAGTACACAAATATATATTATCCTGTACATGTACATCCTTTGTTAATAGGTAAATAATATTTACTTCCTAAACGCCTTTATATTACGCAATCGTTTCATTCTACTATTAGAGACCCCATTAATTTTGTACGTTAAGTCCTTGCGCTAATTCGTCGATGAACGTAATTGTACAAGGGGTATTGGAGAATTTTGAATGTATACACGATCAAAAAAAATGGCAGTATTTGGTGCAATTTTATTAGTCACAGGATACCGTCAAATTTTGGGTCAAATCCGTCATAAGATGACGATGACAAAATTATTTCGACTAAGCTACTTTCTCAATTTGAATAAACATTTCTATCTCACACATATATATTCTACGCTTTAAAGTTATCTGTGTCGTACCATCGACGTTAGGTACGCATCTCTTCATTTTTTGTTTTGATATTGTACTGAATGTAAATGCAACCCTCGCACCGTGGTGATAGAAATAATAAAAAGATATGTCACCAAAACAAAATAGAAGTAAACTATTTTAATCATATAATCAAAATACTGAGATTGCTTTTGATGGATACCATGAAAGCTGCACATTGCACCCGCTTTGTAGCCTGTCCCGATAGATTTCACCAAACGAAATAATCTACGATATTAAAACGACAAATTAAAAACCATCGAATTAAGTATTTTTGGCCCAGATATATTTGAAGTTTTCTTATAACTGTCGTCATACACATTTCGTTGGACAAATAGATATCGCCTGATTCCTCAGTAAAAATCAAACGACTGGTTTCCAAAACCTCGCAATGGTACTTTGTTACTTGCATTGGCATTTGATAATATTAATAAAAAGGATTTTTCAAGAAAACCAGATCTTACACGAACATTGTACACATATAATCATATCGGCGAAACAATACTCACAGGGTCAACGTCGTATAAATAGAAGAGTATGCCTTAAACAGTTGTCATAGTGAGTAGTCACCTGGTATGGCCAAATCGTGTCGCAGGAATGTATTTTACCTCAGAAAAATAAGTTCTCTTTTGTCTCTGATATTGTGTTGAAATCATTTATCGTCAAATATATCCGTACCTCAGAGGAGTTGTACAGTGGCGCCTGCAGGTCTCCCGAGGAAAGAAAAAAAAAGTCACTTCTATTTTCCTAGGCAGTAATCAGTACGCCGCTTTTGGTTCCTCCATCTCTCCGAGTTACAAATACCATATTTCTAATATTACTCGTATTAACCTTAATTTAAAGATATAACAGTAGGTAGGTGTTTATGTGTGTATTGTGTGCCACGTGTATCTCCGTTTCTGTAATTCAACCATTTCTTTGTGTGTCCGTCACTATTACACCCCGTTAATTTATCTCTATATAAGTATTGTGTAATCCGTAGGTATTTGTCGTTATGCGATACGGGGATGGAAAGGAGCGAATTAGTTTTTATGATGCTATTGTACGCAGGTGCAATGTTAATGATAGAGTAGCACCCTCGCTAGAGGCTGTCACACGCGAGTTGTAACGAACATACACACGCTCACTCTGAACACGAAAAACGCAATAGTAAACAATATCAGAGTTTTGCCATCGACACTCGTTCTTACTGACGGCGCACACAGTTGATTATGTTGTGTTCTGTCTTTACGCTCAGATGGTAAAACCGTATTTAAAAGATTGGGACTTTATGAAGAAGAGCGAAGATGAAAAAGTATTAGGCCGCGGCTTCGGCGTCGCCGTTGCTCTCAGCTTCAGCAGGTTTCTCCTCGAGTTTCGCTTTCTTTTCCGGACTTGCACCATCTGCAGGTGCACCGTCAGCCGCATCAGCTCCTGCCGTTGATTTCCTCTTTATGCAACAGGCATCAGCAGGGGCATCTGAAATATGCGTAAATCGTTATACAGTGTGGCCCACTAAAATATATATATATTTTTTATCATTACTTATATAAAACGAATCCTGTGATGAATACAATATTCTGTATATACCTGTGGAGTCACCGTTTTCGGTGGATTCTGCCTCCTTTTCGTCGGATTCTTTCTCTTCGCTGGAGCCATTCTCTTTGGCTTCCTTTGCATCTCCATTCTCCGATGCTTTGGAGTCCTCGTCGACCTCCTCAATGACTTTCTTCTCCTCCTCGACTACTTTCTTCTCGGGAGAAGCAGCGATCTTGGTTTCCCTGATAATGAAAAAAAAAGTTAGTTTAATTAATGAAGGTATATTTAAATCATCAAGTATATGATTGTATAGCAACTTTATTATAAAATTCCAGTTAAGTATTTCCTGGTTCAGATAAATCCCTTGAAACAATCTAGATACATGGGAATTATAATAACGCGTTAGTGGCATTCCACGAATTCATATATGTTAATCTAATAAGTTTTGAAGCAGTAACAGCGGCATAGATAAAATAAACTATATTCTAAAGTTTCCGAAAATATTAAACGGCTCATAAGTAATTATTCTAATTACGAGAAATAATAATTTAGAGCTAGCTCCGCTTGCGTTTTGTGTACAATTAAAATTGTAACATACTTAGTAACGAAACTAATCATTCGTCTAGACTGGAATATTCAGCGGCGGCACGTGCAAGAAAGACGTCAGTTCCGCGCGCGCCTCCAAGAAAAGGATGGCGGACGGAAATTTACCGGACGGAGAACCGTGTGCCGACTGCTGAGCAACCAAAACGGTTGATACTATAACTGAATTCTAAGAACAGCAGGTCTCTGTTTCAACACCCGAAGCCAAGCGTACCGCGCAAGTCGGAAGAAGAGACTATCTTTACGACCTGAGTTCTATATTAAATTAGCCTTTTCAGTAAAATTCTCCTATATAGATTGTAGTAGGGAACTTATTTTTTTTAAACTTTTTGTTGTGTAAAAGAGCAAATCGGACGGATACTGCGGTTAAACGTTATAAAAATAGTAGAAGTGCTGTAATTCCCACAGAGATAAATAATATCAGTGCAATGATAATATGGGTAATAAAAAAACGAAACGGAATAGAAAAAATGTCTGCGGCCTAAATCAACCATTGACCGAGTAAAATAGCTATCATGTAGATTGAGAGAACCCTTGGGTTATACTACCAAGATAATCGATACCAACATTATTAGATACGTCCCTCGACATAGAAAACGTTTCAAAAATGTCGACGCTACTTTTACATAATATCAAAAATATTCCCCGAAAAATGTACTAAGAATGCTGCCTTGTACACAATTATTCTTTAATCTTAGATATTGTAACAGACAATGCAACGTAAAGTTTATACCAGGTAGCATACAGAGATCCAATATATTTTAAACGGTAAAACGAAAGATATAATCTTTACTCTTCATCGAGAATGCATACAACGATATAACCGGCGTAGACCTGCTAGATTTCCCCAAGAGAGTCGGTTATTCCACAAGGAATACGCGTACGTTACGTACAGGTGGGTACACAAAGCTCGAGAATAACACGAATATAACAGAGAGAAATAGAGATAGGACGCCCGCAGTGGCGACACACCATGGCGGCGGTATGAACTGAAACTCCCCCACCATGAATCCCCTTTCCAGCGCGGCAAATCGTTGGTTCTCACGGACCAAAATATACATTGAAGCAGTCAGCATCATATACAATGATTTAGTGTGAATTTAGCCTCATAAAGGACCATTTGCTTTTCTTTCATTATTGTATTATTACTCATGACGATATACTGAACCTTTATTTTTTTGTAAATACATTGTAGCATTATGTTTGCTACTCTCTAATCGGTAAGGGAGAGCAGATCGATATGCCGGCCGTTCTCTTTTGGAGACGACGCGCGTACAGTCGGTGGCAAAAAGCCTAACAAACTTCTGGTACGTGTTAAACTATAGGAGACGAATTGTGCCGGGCTGACTAACATTAGACTCTTCTCGTTTTCAGGTTGAACGATGAGTCAATACAAGATGGAAAGTCGAGTGTGAATTGTTTCGAATAAAACTGGCATGAAACAATGGCGCCAAACCACAGGGCGAGGTAACGGTTTCTTTTACACTTTTATAACTAACGATATGATCTCTCTTATTTTACGAAACCCACAGAAGCAAATCTGTATTTAGTTTGTTATCGCTATAAGACTAACGTAACGTGTTCCAAAATATCGTAGTTAATACAACAATTGGGAGCAGGATTCTCCCGCGTTCTATGGACTTAAACTTTTATGGTAGGTAGAAATGCTCGTTTTCAATTAAAAAATTTTCATATAAACCATTTTAGAAACCCGGACGGCCACACATTTCGTCGTACGAAAGCAATCTTTCAAGAAATATGGAAGAACGTAGATAAATGTGAGCAGGGCTGCGCGTTCATGATTGGCGTTCTTCCCCTCCTTGGTATTAGTAAGAAAGCGTCGAAAGAGCCACGTAAAAATCGTTAAAACGCTTAGAGCATTATTAAAAGCATCATCATCAAAAACTAAATTTATATAATTGATCATCAGAAGGTAAATATTTTATACAAAAAGAAAGAATAATCGTACACGATAATATCAACGACCAAATGGAAAATACCGCGCAGGGGCGGCGTGGTTCCCCCTCTTTAGGGCACTTATTCGTGTAACACAAAAAAAGTCTCAGAAAACAAACAATTTTTCAAGTAAAAACAACACATGGGCACGTGGGTGCTTAAAAATAAGTGAAAACGTAATGATTGCTGAAGTAAAGAAAGAAAATACAAAAGGACGCGGCGTTACCCTACCCGCTCGGCGTGCTTCGTGCCTCGATTACTTTGAGAGATTGAAAACGCCTGATTTTCTATAATTAAATTGAAATATAATCACACGACGACTACTCACTTGGTATCGACTTCGGTATCGGCCATGGTGATTGGTTAATTAAAGGATGCGAAACACTCTTTTGAAGAATACACTTAAAAATATTGCGTCCTCTGCACACGTTTAACCACACTGAGAATCCGGGTAACACTACTGCCGCGTACTGACGCGCAAATGGCAGAGAGACTCGCTCACTGATTCGCCTGAGTCCCTTGGCTTGGCCCGGCCGGCAGGCCGGCGGCCTTCAAACGGCTTCCTTTCCCGCTCGTTTGTAGATGGCGCAAAAATCAATTTCTTACCTAGGCCTACTAAACAGTAGGCCTGTAACCAGCGCGATGAAAAAACATGATACATAATTTTCAAAGGAAACACTTTGAATTTATAACAGGGACTATAAAACTTAGATAAAAGTTTCTTTATGTTTTCTTCTGTATCAATAAAAAATTTTATAATCACAATGAGAGAATATATTTATTGTTATCACGTAGTAGCTCTACTGCCGATAGCCAGTGAACGTTTATATTGATTTCTTGTGAACTATCGAACGGTAGATATAATTATTAAAATTGAGTATAATAATTATCTATAGAATATCGAAAGTTTATATAAGTAACATTACATTGAATGAAACTTAACACTAAGTAGATGTATAATAATAAAAACGATAAAGTATATAATTTATATATTGCATCACGAAAGTCATCCACCGTTTTGGTCACTGAATGTTCAGGCCTGTTCTTATTGAGGCTTTGAATTCAACCACCTTGTTTTTCCCCCACCAAAAAGATCGTCACCAATCGGAGAGCAGCTTACGGAACGCGTAAAAATAACGTACATTTCCGGTTCTCGCCGCGAATCGTTTAAACAACGAACTTTTTGACATTTACCGTCCTTTGCGCCTACGATTAATAGTCTGGGCTATATGATTTAACGTTCGTTAACGCATTTGCCTCTTGAGTACTAAGCTCAATCGCTAAGACACTTCCATACGGAAACGGTCTCACGGAAAGTTCTAGAAGTTTCGCGCATGGCCTCATTTCCGGCGTGTATTAAAAGGTGCGCGGGGCAACGAGGTCGCCGTCGTGTTGCCTCATCCACTTCTCCGTCCATGTTACAGGATGCTTCCACGCGTTAAAATAATAAATATCCAGCGTCTTTCCAAGCGTCCAAGCAGGGACATCTTGCCGAAATGATACGCTGCGAAGTAATTCTACAAGCATTATAAGAAATACAGTAATTGGCATACAAACGTTGTCTTCATCATATTATTCAAGTAACAAGAAATATTATTGAATTATTAATAAGTATCGTCAGATCTTTAACAATATCATATATTATTATTTTATAATTTTCGATAATATATTTCTCTACTATAACCACACAGCACAAACTATTGTGGTAAATTCACAGAATGTTCATATGACTTTCAGGAGACTTCCTTAGGGTAGGCATTACGAATATTGCTATATTTAAAGATATATTACGATAAATCTGTGCATCTTTTATAAGTCTATTTCGATTTAAGTATACAGTCACATGATCAAAATCATTATTTCACGGAAGATGAGACGATGTGAATGTAACTTTAATGAGTACAGTTAGGTTTGTTCCGGTAGACGAACAATAAGGCTGGGATGATAAGACACTGTGCATTTCTTGCCCCTCACTTAGAACGTGTAATAGTAGATATATATATTTCGTAGAATTATAAGAGCGTAAAAAAAGTATTTTCGTAGATGAGCATGCGTGGAAGTTCTTGAATACCAACAGAACCTGACTCTGAACTCTTGCTGGGCGCATGCGTCTATACGGTTGCTCATAGATCGATACGACTATATTCAACAAATCGTGAGGGAAGAGTAACAAACTTATCCTAGATATAATACCACGTGTTCCTGAGAGCTAAAACTTTTACGTTAACAGTATCCGCTAATGATCAATTAGCCCACGTCCAAGACATCCATTAAACAGGAGCATCCCACAAGTAATACAAAGTAATGTTAAATTAATTCGATCGTTAGAAGCTTCTTACATCCATATTTTAATTTTCTACATATATTGAGAAAAAATACTTTAGTGATTATAACAGTGTTCGAAAGACTTCGGTTAGAATTCTAACAATGTTTATTAAATGATGTCAATTTATATTGACCTTTCTTATCCAAGCGATATAACTTGATAAATCTCAATATTGCCAAATATGTTCGATACTCTTGGATCGTGTCACTAATATTATAATTGATAATTGTGTAACTTGAACTGGAGGATGAGGTTAGAAGGAGGGCAAATTTTATCTATTTTATTTGATTTTTAGCGGCAAGATACTTATTCTCTTTCACGTTTATTCCTTTCATAATTATTTGATTCAACCCTCGAATTCTCGCAACGTGTTCGTCGACCTGCAACCCTTGTTCCACTTTTTAATTTTTATTCGGCTGACCTGCATTCATAGTCCAATAATATTCTCTGTCGTATTCTTGTACGTACTTTCGGGGATGCTCGGACATTTTCGTTGGCGCTCGGTACTGATGTGGAAACTATTTGCGTCAGGTTGCTAATAGGGCGGTGGATAGGAGACGATCTCACAGTATAATGACGATGTTGGGGATAATAATGACTTAATGAAGGTCACCTTATCTTATTAAAATACAATATTAATGATCACAATGCTTTTAATTTTCTTCAATTTAAGAAATCATCATAATGTAGATAAGTATGAGAGAGAGAGATAAATTAAAATTAAAAAAAAGAAAATTTTTCATAACACCTTAATACTTTTTCAAAAGAATATGAGAATATAATAAAAGTAGTTTGTAATTTCGAATAAAAGCAGATGGCCCCGCTTTGCTACACACGAATCTCTTCTCTGTATCCTAGGCACAAGGGTGTTTAGGAAAAATCAACAAAGCAGGTGAGGGAATTGGAAAGGAGAGGGGCCAAGACTTCAGTGACTAAACGCAAGTAACGTCCTGCCGTTAAATAAAGTTTATTTCAAGTATTACATCGTCTCACATACAAAAATAACTCAACTTGAGTCATGTCTGGCCGCGCCTACGATCCTATGGAAAATTTGGAAACGTACGCGCTAACTCCAGGTACGAAAAAATTTCCGAGACGTTTTTTATCTGAAAATAAAATGTTTGTGTAAATAAAAAAAAAAGCGATTCACGTGCAATCCCAGAATATTCCAACAAGCAACTCCCCATGGTAGTATGTTTAATAATTTTTCTAAAATATAAAACTCAAGCTTATGAGAATCATAAGGAAGAATCAAATGACCTCATTGCACAGTTTGTTCCCTACGCATATAAGTCAATAGCACTGATGGACCTTGTCATTTTTCCTTTACTATTATTCCTTTCTCCTCCAACAGTTAGCCACGTGCCAGCAACCGTTCAAAAGCATCACGAGATGGATAAACCCCAGGAGGCAAGCAGCTGCAGTCTCTGATCATGCAGGTGGAAATACGTAGAGCAGATGTACCACCTTTGTACGTGAAGCACGTGGCAAGAAGTATTTGAGGTCGGGATATACATTACGAGGCCCATGAGAAAGTAAAAAACTGTAATTCCAAAAATTCCCTATTATCATCTGTACTTCATTATTCGTTATAACGAAAATTTAAATAAGATTCGATGTTCGTTCCGTAGACACTGACCTAATAAAATGCAATAGGATTGCCATTGGATTACGTACCTGCTTTTGTGGAATTTACCATCGATTCTCGTGGTAAATTAACTAGTGGCATGCAATGCCAATCGGATTGAATGAAATCGATCGAAGCACGTTATCGGCATCCGGTTAGTGTGCTGGACGTACTTTTACTCTGTTACGACATTTCGAAATGGACGTCTGGTTTTAGGTAAAAAACACATAAACGTGATGAAGAAATATGCCAACTCAAGAGGATGAAACTTTCAGTACCGAACATTCATTCTTCGTTAAATTTTAAACCTTATCTGTACATCATACAGGTAAACTCAAACGTACAGATGTGTAATGTATGTAAACGCATGCATACGGGCGTATTACTTAAGAGAAGACATATGTGGATATATTTTTAAAAAGATATTGAAAAAATAAATACTTTATATGGTATGACTACTTCTGTTACTTATACTGGTTTACTGATTATTCGTAACACAAGGACCATCGGCTTACAAATGGATCTTTTGATTAATGCTATTATTTAGCTATAAACCATTATTCTATTTAAAGAGAAATAAACTAGATCTATATAAATCTATTTACATAAATGATTCGAATTTTTTTTCAATGTTTCCTAGAAATTAATCACTCTTATCGATCATCTCGATTATCAGGGATTCTTGTGTATACATCCAGAGTGTTCCAGTATATCATCAGATAGTGATAGGACGACTTTATAAAGTTTTACGAACGTTTACTACATTGTTAGGTTATCTATTGCGTGTACTATGGATAAATGTTAATAACGTGTATCCATGTTGATTAGGATAGTTATAACCAATTTAATAAGAATGATCTCAAGTGAGGATAATGAATGATCGATAATTATTAAACTTAACTAATTAAGTGATAGATCTTTTTTCAAGAATTTTTCACTCGCTGTATATCCTATCAATCCTTGTATATGTAATGATTTCATAATAGGAAGCGTTATCGAATGCTAACCATCTGCAGCTCGAGCATGCGTATGTAAAACGGTCAAATATCGATTCTACTTACATTAAAAGTAATACAAATTTAATTTTTCGTGATTAGATTAGATATCAGAGGTATAAAGTATTATGATCCATCCATATAGATAGGTATATGTTTTTATATGCTCTGGAAATTGAACGAGACAGATTCTTGTCACACAAAAGTTAGTCTTTTCTTTTTTTAGAACCATCCACGTTATCTTCGAGCACTGATATTAAGTTGAAGACAGGAGATATCGTCAAAAAAATAAAATCTTACGTGTCTTGGAAACAAGTATTGAGTTAGGAAGTATCGAGAGTCTTTTTACTATTGAAAGTATTTCCAAGCGCCTTGCGACACTTTCATTTGTATGTATGTATGTATGTATATATATATGTTCAACGACATTAAAACATACATTGGGAAGACATCCGAGAGAAGCCTTTTAAAAGTCGTGAGAAAGTTCTTTCCAGTAAGTATTCGTAGGTTCATTAACCTACAGCTTGTACCTGATAAACAATCTGAACTAGTTTGTTTGGTACAAGGAAGCGATACGTACTCCTAATCGTAAGTAACCAGTAGCGATACAATGGCGTAGGCAATAAAAGTACAAATTTAATGAAGCAAGAATTTATTAATTTTGTTGAACTAAAGAAATTAAAAAACAGTGATGATTAGATTGCACGTGCATAGAATAGTTTTCAGATGTTAATGAGCTTTGGGAATATTTATAAGATTATAATTAATACGTCAGACTCAATAAATAATTCTAATCTCAAATAAAAGTCATTATCGAATGTCATAGATATCGAATACGATAAAGAGTCTATCGGAGCCAGAATATAGAAAATTAGTACTGGCTATATCACCGGTTCAGTATATCTGCTGCAGCTATTTAGTAGGTAAGTACTAGTATTATTTGTAACAGTTAGAACGTTATTTGTAGCTTCGAAGGTACTACTGTTGTGAATGCTCTGTATTTCGCATAACCTCCTACGCGGTTGACAAAAGCTAGGAGAATTACTGTACTGCCAGAAGAGTCAAGAGTTTAACGGTGCTTTGGGTAAGGAACAAAAATGTTCTCTTGAATAATTTATGACACTCGAAGGTTTCCCCCGGCGAGAGAATATATCATTTGACATCCACTTCACTTAACCATGACTCGTCGTCGTGTTACGAAATTTCTTAGTCGACCATTAAGGTTCGTCCATACGGATCCCACTTAACAGGTTTCAGGGTTACGTGAAAACGCGTGAATGTAGCGACGTGCTAATTTGTTCATTCTAGTCGTTTATTTTTTTTAAGTTCCATTGGGATTGGATGTGAATAAAGCAGAAGAGCAGTGCCAGTGCGATCTTTCTTTCGTTTCGTGGTAAAGTTTCGTTCAATGGTTCAGTCGTGTGACGTAGCTTTCAGCGATATGATCAAGACATGAAATTAGTAGTCGTAGAACACTGTTATTATGTAAGGTTACTTGCTGAAAGAACAATTTAAATGACCGGTACAATTTGAAATGAAAAATTGACAGTTTGAATTTTGGCGCTTCTATTTTCAAGTTATTATAATTCGATCACTAGTTGCATACTTCGCCGTGAATTCATCGATGGCGTTGAAATCGTTAGATTTTCATTGGACCGGAACGGAAAGGAAAATCTTGTTTCGATGAAAATGAAAAAATTTCGACGAAAAAAATGAGACGATAAAGATTAATTGTTGATAGTGACTTTTATGGTGGTAAACATATATCATGTGGTAATAGGATTTTATGAAGAATCGGTGAGATATGAAATTAATTATGGAGTTGGATATACGAGTTATCAATTACGTGTCATGATAAAATTTTATATATTCTATATAATATTATACCGACGAAGAGAAAGGTATGAGAATTTTTTTAACCAAAGTTGATTTGAAAAGTTTCGATGATAATATTTTTACGATAGTCACTAGTGATATGCGTGCAGCTAAATCAATGAGAATTTATGTACAAGGATACTTCGTGCCAATTGTGAAAACAGAACAATCCTGTATTGACATTATTGATTTTATTCATTTACTCTGGTACAAGGACTGGAGGAGCAATTTATTTATATCTTGGACCTAGACGGTGTGCATATATCTTCGTCGTTGGTACTATTGAAAATCGATATTTAGGATTCTTACGTTTATTTTTAAATAGACTGTTCATTTGCTTGGAATGCGTGGAATTGCATGTTACGAAAAGATAATTTAAAAGTAAGGTAGAGAACTTATAGTCATGTGAGTTTACATTGTTGCTGGTACTGATTTTTTCAAGTGAAAAAACTTTTCTTGCTCACCTTGGAAGCCATATATGCACGTAGAATTGCTAGATTCGAAATGGAAGATCCGAGCTCATGTTCCGAAACTATTGATTCTGAAGTTAAACTTTTGACATTTGAGGTTATCGTTTAATGAATAATCGTGACCAACATTTGTGACCAAAACGATATTCGCTTATTTCCAGGCTCGTGATAATTATGCTCATTTGACCTTATCGCAGTTGAGTTTATATATTCGACAAGGTCCTATTAAAATTAATGAAACTCGGCAGGATATCCTACTATTATCATTTAATATTGGAATGTACATCCTCCTCCATTTTCCCGAGGGTTAATGTAAAACAAGAAATTATCAAAGAAAAAAATTCTATAGAAATTGAATAGGGAATAATGCGAGGCCGAAGGATTCCTGCTTTCGTTCCCTTAAAAAATTTTTTTAATGTTTCGACGATAGTGACGCAACAAATGGTTACTATTTTTTTTATTGAAATATCCTGTTAGTATCGCAATTTATTGCGAAAGTTGTCCATCCATCAAAAGGACAGTTAATAAATGTTTTGCAATTTCTGTAACACAGTGGCCTTGCCCTTAGCTACCACTTATTCCGCATAGATGGCGCCATGTGACACCGAGCTTACCTTTGACGTCATATATAAAATTATTGTTATTATATTAGTTCGTTAGGAATTAATTGAACAAATTAATGTCGTTTAACACTGGATTTACGGATATTGTTTATACTATACCTATTTTTACTGAAGTGGCCCAATTCAACTCATACAAGAAAATTAAACTTTTTTGCAAGGAAAATAGTTCTAAATCAATTTAAATGAAGGATTTATTATTAAAAAATTCATTGAAAACATTTTTTACATATAAACATATAGAGTAATCAAATTTTTAACGTGTCAAATTGGCTCAGTCCGTAAGTCTAGTGTTAATCTTTCGGAGTACATACTAGTGGGTTTTATGAATTTTACGTAAAGCTACATTATTCCATATTGTCCGTCTCTTAAATTTGTCTCGACGGTGAAATGACGTTTACAAATATATCTTAGGATAGTCATTGAAATAAATTTGCAAGCGAGAAAGAAAGAGATCAGATCCTATATTTCATAGAAAGAATTAATCGCAACATAACGACGCTGTGATGCTTCTGGATGTTGGCAAAGTATTTTTAAAATTGTGTGGCAACAACCAAACGCCAAGCACCTGTTCCTATATGTAAAAAGATTTCTGTAATTTCACACTCCTATTCCACTTAAATATTCTTTCCCGAGTAGTCGAATCAAATTTAAAAAGTATAAAATTCTAACTGGGTGCAAGAAAAAATGAATGAGTATATTGATTTTGTTTTTTATGTTATAACTTTCTAATAGAAAGAAATACTTATAAAACAAGTATCGCTCTAGTAATCGCAGTGAATTGAATCAAGAGGAAATTCTGATGGAAGTAAAAACAAGCACTCCCGCGTTCTAACAGACTAGTAGAAGCGTGCAGAAATAGCAGCGTAACTTTCCATTATACATTGGCGAAGAAGGTCGAGCGACGAATGCGATGACCGCAAAAAGATTTCACCGCGCTGCAACTTTCCGCGGAACGAACCAAAATCCTCGCGCGTTTTTTTACCTAACATTACGTGATAACGATATCGCAGTACTCGACGTAGAGAGCATTAAAAAGGCATGTCTTTATTGGAGTTAAAGGCATTAAAAACGCTGCATGTCTTTCAGAAGGAGTTCTCTAGCAGAGCGAAAAACTTGGTAAGAAAACAATCGTCGACTGAAGATTACGAACTCTTTGACAAATTGGCACAGAAGTCTCTTGCTGGTCTCGTCTTTGAATCGATAGCGCGCGTAGTCGCGCGCATCCATAGGGGGAGATAGGGTCCGACCTAACTCTAAGGTAACCTAACCTAACCTAACCTCACTTTAACTTGTGGTGAATGCCAGTCTAGTTAACGTAGATGTGGGGAATGTGTGTGGAGTAGATATACACGTATCTTCCTGTATGGCCAAAAAGGCCGATCTGGGCCTGTCCTTTTGCAAGGCTCTGTATATGCACGTATGTCCATGTTTTCTTATCCAGCTGTACCTGAATCCTATACTTTAGCATAGAACAGGGTTATCGGCTTATTCGTTGGTGTAAGTCTTGCCTACTTATAGAGCTGTCGTAAAGTTTTGCCTGCGTATATCGGTAGAAACTAATCGGTAAAGGATTATCACGGCTTGACGAGTGTCCAGCCTTCCGTATGCCCTCCATCGTTCGACCCTTTTACATCGACCTCGTGGCTATAAATAGCGCGTGGCCGAAACGCTTGGTAACTTTGGTTTATTCGCCTTTTTCTAGAGTACGCTGTGTTTGCACTGTTCCGTTCTACGTTGTCGTTAGGTAGGATGATGATTTGGTCTCCGGTTTGGTACAACGGTGAACCGGTTCCGTTATCGCTATGAGAACGAAGTGGTATGGTCTCTCTAGCTCTCCCTTTTCTCTCTCATTCTCTCTTACGTAGTTTTGATCTTACCTTGTTCCTTCTGTAGCTTGCTGGCGGAAGCTAATTCAGGGATGACTCGTGTACGTAGTCGAGCTATCTTTACTTTGTTTTTTTGCGAGACGTAGAGAGTTAGGTGTTGGTATGCAAGTAAGGTTACTGTACAGATGGAAGAAGCTTGAAGAATATAAGAAATTTTTTAATTTTCAACCCTTCGCGAGGGTTCACGTGGAAAAAGATAGAAAGGAATGAAACTGGCTATAAGCTATTCTATAAAAGGTTATACGGGTCATTGATCCGATTCTACGGGGTGTCTCGAGATTACCTTCGCTCATGTTGACGTACATACAAACGTGAAACATGTGGTACGTGTAACAAGGAACACGTAATGTAGATTCGTTATACACAATTTTGATGCGAAGTTTCAAATTTGAGTGAAAGTCTTAAGCAAAGTATAGCTATTATTTATTCGCAACGCAGAATACTTTGGCGTTAAGAAAAATTTCGTAGGCTTATTTTATCGTGTGTCTACGCTAAAGCCAGGGGAGAGGCGGATTACAATGAGTGGAAATTAACGGGAACAGATCGTAGAGCTGCAGAGAAAGTGGGAGTTCCGCGACGCTAACGTAGGAGGGCAGCACCAGCCGACTTGACGGCGATTGTTCCGCCATCTCGCAGAATTACTGGGAAGGTGGAATTGACCTGTCCAGTGGGTGGCTCGCCGCGCGAGGTTCACCTCCTAGGAGCTCTCCTCCATTTTCGCGTTCGTGCGAAATCCGGGACAACACAGGCCGCGGCGCCGCCATCTTAGGGAAAAATAGTACTCAAGCAACTCGTCTGCTGGATGATATAATATTTTGTCATCGGGAGACGTGTGTGCCGTGGAACGTGAAGCTTTCGGGTACAAAGTGTGTGTCTCTGGGAAGAGTGCAAGGCCATCGGGCCTAGAACGGCTCCAAAACGATACCAGGAGAAATTGGAAGCGAGAAATCGCGATTAATAAAAGGAACACGGTCAAGAGAAGCTCGAAAATTGGAACACTGTGTTTTGACATTTCGAAAGAAGCGAAGGGAGTCGTGAATTGTGAAGCAAGAGGATAGTAGTTAGTGGAGAGTGTTGGTTTGTTGTTACAAGAGAGAGGTGAGAGCGAGAAGTGAAATAGAGTGACGGAGAGGGAGAGTTATTCACGGAGAAATATCATAAAGTTAGATAGAAGCGTTCGGTTTTGTTTTCGTGGCGCGCGACACTGGAACCGTAGATAATTCACGGTGGTGGGTGAGAGCTAGAACGAACAGCTAGCGGGCGTAATTGAGAAGAAAGATGGCGCGAGGTGCGAGCGAAGAGTGTTGACCCATTTTCGCGGAAAAGCTTGGGATATTTCGCGAGTTTCCGGTAAAATTTACGCTTGGTGGATACGCCGAGGATTTGCTCGAGCGTATCGTACCGGCTGGTGTTGATTAAAAGTCACGCAAAGGCGCAAAAATTCTGAAAAAATTCGATATTCGTGGAGCCCTGGCAGGCTCGAGTGCGGCTAGTAAGATGGGCAATAATGCCGCTACGGCGAATAAGAAGGTGGACGCTGCCGAGAGCGTTAAGGAGTTCCTCGATCAGGCTAAGGAGGAATTTGAAGAGAAGTGGAAGAAGAATCCAACAAATACCGCAGGTCTTGATGACTTTGAGAGAATCAAGACCCTGGGTACAGGGTCCTTTGGCAGGGTCATGATAGTTCAGCACAAACCAACCAAGGAGTATTATGCTATGAAGATACTAGATAAGCAAAAGGTTGTTAAGCTCAAGCAGGTGGAGCACACTCTGAATGAAAAGAGAATCCTTCAGGCTATCAGCTTTCCCTTCCTTGTATCTCTTCGCTTTCACTTTAAGGACAACTCAAATTTGTACATGGTGCTGGAGTATGTGCCAGGTGGAGAAATGTTCAGTCATCTCAGAAAAGTAGGCCGTTTTTCTGAGCCCCACTCTCGGTTTTATGCTGCCCAAATAGTCTTGGCATTTGAGTACCTTCACTATCTTGACCTGATCTACAGAGATCTAAAGCCTGAAAATTTGCTGATCGATTCTCAAGGCTATCTTAAGGTCACAGACTTTGGTTTTGCAAAGAGAGTGAAGGGCAGGACGTGGACTCTGTGCGGTACACCAGAATATCTAGCACCTGAAATTATTCTCAGCAAGGGCTATAACAAGGCTGTCGACTGGTGGGCCTTGGGTGTTCTAGTTTATGAAATGGCAGCAGGGTATCCACCGTTCTTCGCTGATCAACCTATACAAATCTATGAGAAGATAGTAAGTGGGAAGGTACGCTTTCCATCACACTTTGGTTCAGACCTCAAAGATATGCTACGCAACCTACTACAAGTTGACCTCACCAAAAGGTATGGTAACCTCAAAGCAGGCGTGAATGATATAAAGGGACACAAATGGTTTGCGAGTACCGACTGGATAGCCGTCTTCCAAAGAAGGATCGAAGCTCCGTTCATACCCAGGTGCAAGGGTCCTGGTGACACTAGCAACTTTGATGACTACGAGGAGGAGGCGCTTAGAATCTCATCTACTGAAAAATGCGCTAAGGAATTCGCCGAATTTTGAACGGTGCAGCGCAACTGGCGTGCGACGTTCGATCTGATTTCGGTAAAGGGTAGCGGGTCGGCAAGAATGCGGATAACGTTATCCAGGCCGCTTCTACAAGCTGTTACCTCGTGTCCCGACGAAGTGAATACTTTAAAAGAATATCGCGCTTCGACTTCCACGATCTATTCTGGCCGTCGCGCTCAAACGCTATTATTTCTCCCAGGGAAGAATCTCTTCCTCCAATTCGCTCTTCTCCATCAGATCGGCATCCTCAACAAGATCCTCATAATTATCAGAAGACTCGAACTACGTGTAAGGTTTTTTGACATCACGCATCCGGAAATACGTTGCCTAGTTCTTTACGCTTCGCAACGTTCTTCGCATCTGCAACGTACGGCGTTAAAATACGCCACGCATCGTTCCATCGAGAAAAATGTCCAGCCTGTCTCGAGTGCACTATGTCGCTCATCTTCATCATCCGATTAATCGCGCGATTGTCGTTAAACTTTGCCACGAAGTATCCATTAGCCATTAACCATAGTAGAGCGACGGAGATCCGTCAAATCGGCAATTATAAACACTCCCGTTTCGCCACGCCTGAACGACAACGGAATCGTGTCAACTCGAAGAGGAGCCCGAGGCTGATAATTATTCTCGATCAACCTGAGGACACGTCTTGAGATTGCAATGACTGTGCGTTAATGCGCGCGGATAAAACGAAACAGTATACATTACTTTTCGAACGTTTAATACAACGCGCCAAACTATCGACGTCATAATCATCTCGAGTAGTCCCCGTCGTCGTTATCGTCCTTCCTTGTATCGTCGTCGCGTATAAACATCATTATCTTTTATGACGAGGGGCATCTAGCCCGGAATAAGCGCGGGATTCCCGTTTACAATTACGATACGAGGCACTATACCGATCACGGAGTGCCATTCAATGCTGTCTTGAAATTCGAAGCCACTATTATCAAGAAGGGGTCTCGAGATGCGCCAGATTAGCTGAGAGTTTATCTTGGCCGATCAAGATGGAAGGGAGCAATCAAGGTCACGGCCGAGGATAGTGCAAGAGTTCAAGTACAAGTGTTCAACTGGAGACGTTTTAAGAAGAAGAAGAGACACAAGAGGATTGGCGATGAGTAACGAAAAGAAGAAGAGGAAGAACAACAAGAGAGAAGTAGAAATCGTGAATATGTCGGAATCGTTCAAAAGTGGTTGAGTAAGGCGCGAAGGGTGGTGGAAGTTTACGTCGAAGAAAAGAGAACGCGGAATGGATTTAAAAAAGTGCGGTGAGAATTCATAGAGAATGTTAATAGAGTCCCGTATGAGTCGTGTGTACAGTGAATGAATGTAATAGTGCATAAAGTTTTGGCAAGCTTCGCGAATCTCCAGGATCAGCTTAAAATGTAGCTATACGTGGGAATATGCCATGAAAGAGAGTGAGGATACATCATAGAGAGAGAGAGAGAGAGAGAGAGAGAGAGAGAGAGAGAGAGAGGGGAAGAGAGAAAGGGAGAGAGAGTATTTTTAGATCTAAAAGATCTTAAGAAAAATTTTGGAAGGATCGCCCGTCCTCCCTTCCCCTTCATTAATCACCCACTATCCCTCCCACCCTGAGTACGACACACGATCGCGATCCGCTGTATTATTCACCAAGTAACGCAAGATATGAAGATTGCCGAGAAGATAACGCGTTAAGCGAGGTGATACGATCTAGGCACATTTAATTTCTTTAAATTACGTATCACGTCTAGGATATAATACTTACTTCCCTACCTCAATTATCGCGTGCGTCTCCCTAGGCTTTATGAAATGCCAGTACGAGACACAATGAATGAACGAGTGACGAAATGACCGACGAGTCCAGAATGCATTTGGCAAGTAAGACCTTGTGACAAGGGGCTACTAGGCGTTAGGAGCGCGAAAATCCTGTCACGCACTGTACGTATGTAATTAGGATATACGATCTTGAGATGTTCTTTGAATCTATTTATTTTTGGATTTCTATCGGGAGCTCGCTGGACACAGTGATAACAGCGGGAAAGTCACGCGTTTTAAATTGGGTTTCGAAATATTACGATGGTACGAATTAGAGCTTTGAGAAGGGCGCGCCTTTTTTTTTCGATGTTTATAGATATGCTGCGAGCTACCACGAATGCACTGTTCTCTGTATTTGATGAATTTTAAAATTATGTAAACTCATCTATGAGATTGTCAAGTGTTTTAAACGAGATTCACGTATGTGATGCGTGGAGGGGTTCAAAGTGATGCACTTGATAACTTTGAAATTTGACAGATTGAAAAATTATGATCTTCCGTATGAAACGGTTCTGTCAAATGCTGTGTCTGTTTGAATAATATTTTTTGGTCTTACTGTACCCGTGCGTCTTTGCAACTATTGGTTATCTTACGTGCAACGTGAGAATTTTTGGGAAAAAAGTCTAAGGTTCGTTTTTAAATAATTCGTACTCCCATCCGTGACTGTTGCTTGTTATCTGCTTAGCGATGATTGACACGTGGATGCGATACCATCCGGATGTCAGGGATTTGATAATGAGGATGTATTCCACCCTGTGGGAATTGATTAATCTCATCGAATGTAATTAATTAGGGAGACGATAACGGTGCAATAATGAAATTAGAATAGAGTATTCGAGGATTAAAGGACGCGGGAAGAGACGAGATGAATTTTTCCAAGTTTTCACAATTGAACGATAAAATTTTATTTTACGTAACTTGTGAAAATTTCGACGCTCGTGCCTGACGGAATATTAAAGTATCGTGTGTGGTGTACATAGGCATTTGCATGGTAATGAATAGTCATGATGCAGCCATTAATCAATGTTTTTTTCCTTCGCCATGTTTTTACTATCTTTTATCCCGTCTTTATTTTTTTTTTCAAACAATCTACACAAGAGTTCCGAATTTTCTTGGCCCAATTCGCAATTTTACTTGTTTATTAAATCCGCAGGATTACTTTTGTAACCTCACGCGATAATAAAGACTACTGGTTTTTGCTTAAGTCAAAACATACAAAATTTCACGGAGCAGCGACAAGTACCGTCGCGACACACACGCATGTAAACATACAGCAAAGATCATGAAATATTTTACATCCATATAAATATACAGTTAGACACACGAGATGCGAACCACATAAAGATAAAAAATCGCGGTAATCTTTTTTGTAAATATTACATAGACGGAATCGTTTTAAATAATAATATTATTAATAGCATATTCTTCAAGGCGTAATTTCGAAGAGTATTTTACGTTTCGCTGTCCTTTACATATCAGCCCACTCTCAATTGTATATTTTATTTATGTGTAATAAGAATTTTTTTCCAAATGTCTTGTATGTACGCAAATATAGCATACCTATGTCCTATTTATAGAATAAAAAAGAGACACGTTCATCCGACGATTGATCGCTGCATACATTATTGTGCACCGTGATACCCCAGCAGCATGTTATTATATTTATTTATATAGCTCATTAGATTCACTTTATGTATTTCATTCAGTCTTACATGTGCTTTTTGTATTTTAAGAAACATACGTAAACAGCGCACTTCTTTTCTCTTTGTAATCCGAAGGCAGACATACGTGTAAATACATGTCGAGACACTCACGCTCTTACAAAGAAAAGATCACTCGCCATTTTGTACAGACAGATCTGTAAAAAGAATAATATGTCCGAGCGCGTACCTACGTCAAATAGAGAAATTAAATGGACAATTCCATGAACTCGAATTATTTGTAATTAATAACTAGACAAATTGCATGAATCGATTGTGTTCTAACCTCAAAAAACAATGAAACGATACAGATAGTGTCTTATGGGTAATGCGACGTGCGAACCAGTTGTACGTCCAGCTACGAACTAGGTCCAGCATTACGAACTCGAACTGTTATACAACAATATTGATTATACTGAGCCGTATGGGATCTATAGTAAATATGACGAAGAATTTAAAAAAAACATTCAGTTTATATATTCGCCTTGTGCATACATATAAGCTCACCGCAAATAGAAAACAAACGACGGACATTTAGTCTGACGCAGGCTGGAGCGAGACGAGGAGGAGAGGAAGAGAGAAACGGCGCGTGTTCATTGACATTTGAACGTAGAAACACGTCACGGTTTAGCTAGCACGTGTCACGTGTGTAAACGCGTTAAAAGTATTCGTAATTGTCGTCCGCGCCTTATACGTTGGTCCGCGCGAGTGATTTTCCTTAGTTTTTTCAAATGTTTCACCTCATCCGTTGTCTTTTATCGCATTCGATCGTCTGCGACATCCAGAGAAAGTGCTCTTCCAGAAACATGTTTATATTTTCACGCGCCCCCGTATTTCAAATCTTTGTGAACGTTCTCGCTTTCCACAGGCTCTCGCTCTTTAGGGAGACATTGAAATCATAGTCTACTATATATAATTTCTCAATAAATATTCATACGGTTGTACAGCTCTGAGACTTTGCAGTCGCTGGGAGGGACGACAGCTTGCGTGGATTTTGAATTTCGTTTATCTTGGCGCCATAAAATATCCAGGCATCATACGTAGCATGATCGAGCATTTTTTTTATTGCAGTTCTGTTAGAATGGATCTGCAGCATTACGTAATTCGAGAAACTATTACGGTTTGACAATAAGGACAAGGTCGAGCAATTAGGAAACAAAGAGAAAATTATAATATAGAAGGAATCGTGGGAGCTACTTTAGGTTAGGAAATTGAGGCGACGCAGTTCATCTTTATATAGGGTGTCCCACGACTTATTCCCTAAAGGGCACTGGTATATTTTCCGTTCAAAGTAAAACAGAATGCAATTTGTCCGAATGAAATCGGTTGCAGCGTTCTCGATAAAATAAATATTAAAAATTTAGAAATATTTTAAGTAAGT
Organism: Trachelus stipa; assembly: GCA_036026315.1. Taxonomy (NCBI): domain Eukaryota; kingdom Metazoa; phylum Arthropoda; class Insecta; order Hymenoptera; family Cephidae; genus Trachelus; species Trachelus stipa. The sequence goes on along the minus strand of JAYRCB010000320.1, from coordinate 1,881,938 downwards.
TCCAATCCTTACCAAAGGAAAACAATAACAATAGAAAAAGCGAAGGAAAGCGGCGGGAGTGATACTTTCTTTGACTACTTTTTCTATTGCTGTTGTTTTCTTTTGGTGAGGATTGAAACTTTCTTAAAATGATAATATTTATAAATTTTTAATATTTATTTTCTCGAGAACGCTGCAACCGATTTCATTCGGACAAATTGCATTTTGTTCTATTTTCAACAGAGAATATGCCAGTGACCGTTGTGGAATAAGTCGTGGGACATCCTGTATATCAGTATTATTTTCGATTCCTTTAATTTAATTTGGTTGACCGTTTTTTTTATTGGCGGTCTGTTCGTCCTATTACATACACCTGGACAAACATTACGTAGCATTATAAATAACGCAACTTTCGCTGACGCCAGGGTCTTCATATCCATCGCGGAATTGAGGAACGTGTCTCGAGAAATCGTTATGGCCTCGTTTGACGTTCGTTCAAAGGCCAATTGGCTATATAGAATGAAAAATATTCTTGGATCCTATGTAACATTTTTTTTTTACGTAAATATGTGAATCGCACAAAAATTAGAGTCAACTATCGTTTAAAAAATAATGAATCAACCAGTGCAACGATCGTGTCTGCTGGATCCTTATAAGAAAAAACAAATTTTATTCACATAGAGTATACTAGTCTTTCGAACGAATGATTTTGGCCAAAGTTTCTGAGCTTACGGATGACGAGCAACGGGCTACCTTATTTCTTTGGTGCGTCATTAATCTACGTTGAGCACGTTAGTAAAGGCGCATCGACAACGTTAGAGTTTTTTTTAACATTCTTCACTGTCGTCATGTGTTCTCGTATCTCGTGTGACCAATGCACCAGGGGTAAACGATCTTATCAGATAGTGAAACCGAGACTCATCCTAATTGAGAGGCACGTATTCTCGACTAGTCTTAATTCGACGTGCACACATATGTTAGAAGCATGCGTGGACGCACATGTGACATCAATTTTTTTTTAATTAATTATATTAAACCTTTTGAATCCTGGAGGCATATATTAGCTCGGCCGTAATTGCAAAACTGTGTATACTTTTTTTCGCATACATTTCGCACTTACGTATTCTTTCGTAGCGATGGGTTGAAGTAGAACCAAGAGTGAGCTAGAGGATGGAGGAGGAAGGGAGGGAAAACATTTTTTTAATTCAAAGAAAATGGAAATTATCTTGCTTGAAAATCTAGCGCCGAGAAGCGTGCCTTATTCTGTCCGATTTCTGATAATTATTATTATTGTTGTCTTTGCTATTATTATTATTGGGATTAAACACGGCCATCAGGAAATTGAATGAGGTAACCTTAAACATTTCCTGGTTAATCCTATGAGACACCTTTGGCTACTCTGGTATACGGATATACGATATTTAGATCCGGAGGGAATTAGATTTGTACATGAGGTGCATTGTGGGATGGAAATATACAGATCTGCAAGAGAATATTGATAACCCGAGTGATAAGTTTTTTAGTTATACGTGGCAAAATAAGGAAAAAATTAGTATTACGTGCGAACGTATAGTCGCAGTTACGGGGTACGAAATTATATCTGATGTCATTAATATCAAATGACGCAATCGGCGTTTACAATTTTAATTGGCTGCAAAAAAAGAATAGGATGGGAATATCGTTAGTACAAGGTAACGCTGTCGGAACGAACGACGCTTTTATTATTATAAATAACCCGATTACGTGGGACGCGTGACTGGAAAATAATTGACAATTCATTTAGTCCGTCAGCGACACGATGCCCTGGCGAGATAACTTTTTACTTTTACTGTAGAGATGGAAACGTTCATGTCGTAGTACGTCCTGGCGATTTTGACGCTTAATTCAGCATTCGAGTATCCGCAGTCTTGGCTGACAGGTCGTCGTGTTTTAAATGAACGAATTAAATTTTTTGTATGTACCTTTCAGTTTTATTTTACTCCCGTTATTAATCGTAAAAATGTACTCTGACGTTTTTTGTCAATGGTCGTTTATTACATCATTGACAGCTTTCTCGAAGTACAAACAACTTTTTCGTTTCCAGTGGTCAGGGTGTGAGTCGCCGCGTTGCGATATCGATCGCTCGGGATTGTCGTCGTGCTAAAATCGTGTCGCTCCGTTATACCTAGCTGGTCATTTTATTCGCAGCAGCCATTTTTTATTTTAGTTTAATCATTGAAAATCCTTTTAAGACCCGTCACGGTGAGTGCGACTCAAACTGAACAGACTCGACGTAGCTTCGCGGCTATTTTATACTCTTTAGTAACAGTCATTCTTTAGTAACATCTATTCGTAGAGACTCACCCTTTTGAACACTGGCTAATTCTTAAAGCACCAATACGGTTATGTCGTAGTATAAAACGTGTGTTTGTACGCATCTCGCTTTTTCATTTTGCTTTTAATTTTTTTTTTCATGCAAATCCTAGGGAGCCAACTGGTTGACCAGGGTCAGGACAGTATGTACCTGCATGTATCGTGATAAGCCAAAGATTATCGTATGATTTTGTCTCCGCGTTAATCCCGTCGTATAAAAATAGTATCATGCTCGTTATAAATATTTCATTTGTACCTACGTAAATCCTAAATGCCATCTGTCGAACACTCCGGACATTAATTGACGCATTGCGAGACCCGCCGCCATTGCCATCCAGAAAGTCGTAATGTAACTGCACTCAGTGCCGCAGCGGCAGCACCGTCGCGAACCACGAAGAGCCAGCCAATTTCTTGGTAAGGTCTAATATATCTATGCTGACATTTATTTTCGTTAATGCTGTCATTACAAATAAAAACAGTGGACGTGATAGTTATACGACTAGAGATTCATTCAAACAGCGTTATGTCAAAGTACGTATAAAATTTGTCTGTATCTCTTTTTATCGGTGTCTCACAAAAGTCACGTCGTTGCATCTAGTTCGCCGTGCTCTTTTGTCTTATTCATATTTTGCAGTTGCCATTAGAAAGCAGTCTGGCGATGCTATTATTAACGGGATATCGTGTCGCCGCTCGTTATAGCGAGTATTGGTATATATGCACGTGTTTACTTGTACATTAAGTTTTAAGGGTGCATCAACGTCAGTATAGCTAATTCATTAACAGTATGGACGAAGCCTGCTTTTCAAAATTGCGACTATTTTTGTATCTACTAATACCATTACTCGCTATTATTGATTAGGGCAATGAGCGCGGTAAGATTTATTATCCTGGGAGTTTTACTCGTACTTAACGATCCGAATTCTCATTCGAATTTCCACGTTACTAGCTCGAATTTCACGTAGGTACCGATATATCCGTGTATGGTTAGTTTTATAATTAATTTCATAGCCAATTTTCGTTCAACCCTTCGAAAGACAAACTTATGCTCGTCTTTAATTTAACTTATCTTAGATGATAACATTACATATTCGATCAACGATCATTTACTTGTCTCAGATTCTTTATCAATCGTATATATAGTAATTTGTTGTACGTTTAGTTCCTATAACTCTTGTACGCTAAAGCGTTTACGTATTAATGAGTATTACGCGTACTGTTTACGCATGTCAAAAGAGTCGAGCAAGTTTAACAAGCGATCCTGCGCGATCGTGTAATCGTACAACCGTGAAATCGATAGGGTGTTCAATAAAAATCGGATACGATCACATTACTTGCGTGTAACAGTATATACGAGAATAACGATATGTAAATATGTATGGGTTTTATTAATGGCGATAATCGTGGCTCGCCGACAACTTTTACGGTCGTAAAGTTTGATTCGGGGGAATCGCATGGAAATTTTTTTCTTTTTATCAGCGATCTAAGAGAATCTTGTAACTTGGCTACGGCGGAAAGCTAAATTTTTTATCGTGAATAACATTCACTCCTGCGACTTGGCGAGCGTTAATGAGCGGAGCTGTCTGTATCGTGTTGGAGGTTATGGTAAAGAGAGGTTTTTGTCTTGTGATTACGTTATGTAAATTGTAGCTCATCACTTGCGTTTATAGTTGATTATCAAATGAATATTATTTTGACCCAGTATGAGTTATGATTTATGGGTTTACCAATCTCATTTTTTTTGTAAATATTAATTTAAATAAATCCTATTGTAAAAATGGTATTATTTATACATCGTTCCGTTTGTCGTTTACTTTATCCATGAAAACACTCTTCCCTATTAACGTGCTTTATTATTTTATATCTCCCATTCATTATATACTTTCGTCCTTATCCAGGTTCACGCTCTCACTCTTGCTGGACCTTATCAGCTTCGCACTCTTTCCGCCATTCTTTAAATTTCAACCCTGCCGATATGATTCTCTTCCTTTTCATATAATTTCCAATAATTTATGACGATTGCTCTTGGTCATGGTCGTTCGTGTTTTCATCTCGCGAGGTCGAGCAACAATGTGACAGCGCTATCTCGAAGGCTCGTTTACTCCATCTAAATAGCCGTCGAATCATTCATATACCAATAGCGAGAGAAGATGGTCGTAGAAAAAATTGAATGTCAAGGTTTCAAAATAATATTTAAATGGCTCTCTTAAAATAATTTTCTTCCGTCAAATATCATCCTTTTAATTTAATCGATAATGAAAAATTTCAAGATGCTTAAAAATTCAATAGCATTCGCGATTTTGATATCGAATCAATTATAGATTAAAGACCGTAGTATCGATTGTCTAGATAAATAGTAATCTGTCATTGAAGAGGAACCACTCAAATTTTACTATACGCTCTACGCTTTCCACGTTGTGATAAAATTTTGAAAAATTTACTTTTACATTTTTTTTACTCATTCAGCAGCATCTACGATTAAAGACTTCGAGTCAGAACGGTGAGAGGTTTCAGTATCTGAACGAAATTTTTTTCCTCCTGTTGTTTACGCTATCTAGGCGAAATTTGGCATCCGGCAACGTTACCGAGCTATTGATAATATTTACAGGCTATGGAAAAGGAGAGCAAAAGGATCGGACAGAGACAAAGCCATACAATACCTAAGAGCTACTTTTGATTTTTGACCATCAATAAAGGTTTGTTTGCACTTTTACGATAAACTCGGTTAATTACATTGTAATCTAATCTCACGATAGGGAAGTCCGTGACATTTTATTTTTTAACTGTCTTTACGATCGTCATCGATTCGATCCGACTGAGCGATTCTTAATCGTGTATTGTAAAGTCAAGCAAGATTTGCTACTGTCGTTAGTCATTAACGATAAATCAGACACTTGAATCCGTTCGCTAATTTGTCCCAGTTCTTTTTTTTTAATTACCACCAGCAAACGTATATTACGTCGTACAAATTTTTTCCAATGTCTTTATCACGAGTGAGATGTCAAGCAAAATAATCATATCACGCGGTCCATGTTGATGTTTATGTACATTCCGGAAAAAAAAATCCATGGATTCACATATAAATTCTTCCCTGGTGACATACTCGTGACGTATGACATTCTTATCGAGGCAACCTTATCAACTGTTATATACGTCGTGTCAAGTATACTCTTCCTGGTAAGCAAATGTCAGGCTTTATCTGTCCAAGCGATATCGTAAAGACACTCAACATTGTCGTCGGTTGAAATTTACGCTTCATCAGAATGAGCCTTGATAAAGATCGGACCGAATGGCCGTAACCAATGAAAACGTCTCTTTAATCTGTCCGTGTGGATTTATACCAATGTCAAGAAAATGTTCGTTTATCTAGATCCGGTGTACGTCCATCTACTAAATAGATTTATAGACTAGGTATAGATTTTTGTCGCGTTCGCAAAGTCTATATTTTATTATCCGATCGTCCCAGTCGGTGGACTTTTCATGGACGTCCTTTGTAGATCTACAGAGACGAAAATTTGGTACACGCGGATATACGAAGAATAATAACGGCGCTCGCTCGCTTGTGAAATTCTATAATGCCAAATGTCACATTTACGGAGAAAGGTTAGATCCCTTGACAAAAGGTGTTTCTAGTTACGCGAGGAGGCATATCCCCCAATAGAAATGAGGAAGTTGCGGCTTCATTCAGAAACGTTGGCTACAGTAATACGAGGGTGGATTGATAAGTTTCCGGCCTGACTAAGAAAAACAAGGTTATTTAAAATTTTTTTTTTTTATTT